>CAUYQU010059732.1:0-33533 GCA_963574635.1 Cheracebus regulus
TGCTGTTCAAGTCTTGCTTATTCAGCCCTCCAGACCCCGCTTTCTGTCTACCTTTTCTTCTGCGCACTCCCCTATTCAGGTTAGGACCCTCTTGCTGGCCAAGAGTCCCCAGCAGACGTGCCGGCCTCTCGGGAACCCAGAAGACTAATCTAGAATGAAGAGCTAGAAGAAAAGGCCTTTAACTTTATTAATCTCATTTCTTTAGTTTGTGAGTTGTCATGAGGCTTTTGGCTATACCTATAGTTGAATTTGTCAGTCATTTCTGTCATCACTTTTTTAGTTCTTCCAAGGATCAGATAAGTCCTCCATTCTAATTTCAGCTTGTTCTCTGTGCCTTGATGTTTGTTGTTGGTGGTTTTTAAACATTTGTTTATAGTTTATTTGTTCTCTTTGAAAACATAATACATGTACAAGGTCAAAACAATTTCAACACTGCAATTGGAAGTGACCCATGGCCAGAATACACATCTGCTCTTATGAGAGTCTCTATCTGTTCATATGGAATCCTCATAGTTCTTTTGATTGTTGGCCTGATCACTCTCTCCCAAATGCTTTCAAGGGGATAGGGGAAGGCTCACTGTGGGACAATGGCTCAAAGACTCTAAGTCTCTCTTCAATTGAGGGCACATAACCTCCACATTCCCATTATAGACCCTGGAAAGTTATGTGTGAAGGAATGTTCCCTGGTATGTCCCTGAGGCTCTGTTCTATGAACTCGAATCCTGTGCTTTAGTCCCAGCGACTGCAAGATATTCACTTTCTATCAGCCAAGACTAATCCGTGGTTTAGAGAAAAACAAGACAACCCATCAACTCAATGCACTCAATCTCTCTCTGCCCCCCACCCTCTCGGTTCTCCCCCCCACCCTCTCGGTTCTCCCCCTCCCTCCCTCTCACCAGCTCCAAGAGTGCACCCTCTCCTGACTTTGGTGTTGATAATGTCAAAAGTATCAAATGGCAAAATCTGCCAAATAAGGGTAAATCAGAAAAACGGAAGCTGGTTCAGAAAGAGAACTTGAGCATTTTACGGAGCACAGCACTCTCAGCAGCGCCCGCACAAGACAACGATCAGTAAATCAGCCATACTCATTATTCAACCATCTAAGCCAGGGAGAAAACGAAGATGATGGTCTAAAAATTCAGTCATAGGATTTCAATACAAAGCTGGTTCTACCTAACTTTACAACAGCCAGTTTCCACTGAACCATGTCACAGCTCCACAAGAAAAACCAAATGGCTCATTATGTAAAAAGTTCCAATGACTGTTTTTTAATGTTTAGCAGCAGTTGCTTGGCTCGGCCACTACAACAAATATTGCTGAACTGTTTAACTTACAGGAGACATTTAAAAGCAAAAAAGCCCAAATTCTAAATATGTAATTCATAAAATAGCATATTTTCTTTAATTCATTTTCTCAAAGTTTACAATATCTGTACTAATTCTCTGTAACTAGATATGTTCTGGATACATTCTCAGAGAATCTGTGCAGAATAAAAATTTGAAACATCTTAAAACTAACTAAAAACATCTTTCTAGTATGCTGCAAGGCAAATGCTTTTTAGATGTTTTGCATTTTTATGCTAAACAGTGCAGCTGCGATTGATAAAAAGCAATCAAGCTAATTTAAGTCAATCAACTCCAGGAGGTTCTCATCACTTGGATAAAAATGCTCTCTCACTCCTTAGAAAATAAATAAAGATTTAACAGAGTGACTGCATTTTCTTGACTCTGCTTTCTTGCCATTCCCAAGGCAGCATGTAACCAAGAAGTCATGTCAAGCAATTTTCGTCACAAGTTTAAAGCATAATGCAAACTTTTAAGTCATGTTTAATTAAGTAATCCTGGGCCACAGCACGTTAACAGAGAACAACCTTGAGTGATAGAAGACAGACAGACACACTCACAAACACACATACACAAGCGCACAGGCACACACTTATGAAAGGTATAAAACTGTCATTAGAGAGGCTTCAGTCTTTAAGGAGACTATCACATTAAAACAATTTCGTTCTGGCTGGTTGTCATTATTAAAAGGTGATCCTGGAATTTGAAAAATCACTATTTTAAAATTTGTAAGTTCAGGGGTAACCTATAAAGCAGCGTTCATGTACTTCACTAAGTTCACATATATATTAGGAGAAAAACAGGCGAGATGGTTACAAAGTATTTTACTGTGATAAAGATAATATATATTGAAAATTTAGTTCTGGAGAGGGGAGGAGCCAGTTTAAATTTCCCATTTCCACTAGGAGGTCAACACCACACTCCTCTGATGCCTGCAAATATGACTTACATAAGCTCAAGCAGTAGCTGATAAAGCCCTATCATCAGAGATATTAGCCACCTAGGCAGAAAAGATACATCAAAACCATTGTTTTTCAGTAAGTGATCCCCAACAGGCAATGTGAAAAACATCAGAAAAAGCTTCTCTCCCTCTCATAGTGTAAAATGTTGGCCAAGTTACCTAGAAATTATTCTTTCTCTCTCTAATGGGGAGGGGGGGGGGTGTTAATATTCTGAGAATTAACTCTAGCAGGGCCGAGCATACCAATGCTAATTTATAAGAGACATCAGATTCTGTACTAGAGCCATGTATGAACACAATTTTTCATTATAAATTTATTGAATATTGAAAGATGGGATACATTAAGGAAAAGGTGACAATAAATGAAGGAAAGAGTTTGAACACATTACTCTCAAAAGCTTCTGTGAAATTACTCATGTGGATAGTACTGAAAAGATGAATCAAGTTTTTTAATGGCATTTCAGAGCAGAAAACACTAAGGAGCCTCAGTCCCTGCTGATCATAAAGATACTTCACGCCTGCTGTTGAGCAAGTATATAGGAAAATACCTTCATATAACAGACCTCTATGATTTCATGTCCACAGATGGAAATTCCACACACTTTGCAGTGGTGTGTGTGTGTGTGTGTGTTCTCTAGGAATGTAGAATGTTACATTAAAAAAAGAAAACTGTTTCTATACTCACAATACTTCTGACCAAATGTATGGGGTTTTCACATGAAGCAAATCTCTAATTCTTTGCAGATGCAAACTGGGCATCCTACAATTTAACTCAATTCTGACACTATCCACCCAGAGTTAGCACAGATCCCACAGGTTAAGGACTCAGTCACACAAGACTGCCCCTCACCTGCCACTTCAGATGACAATTGCATGTAGTGGATCCCCAAGTTACCCACACTTCCATCTAACTTAATTACAAAGCAGGGGTTCCCACAACCCCGTCCTAAGTTTTGGAAACTTGCTAGAATCACTCACATAGCTCAAGGAAACATATCACTTATGAATACAGGTTTATTACTGTCAACTGAAAAAACATAAGGTCCATATATTTAGAGAGGAGAGCTTTATTTCTTATAGAGAGTTGCAGCCTGCAGGCTGGCCATCCTGCTGGCTAAGAGGTATATCCTCTGACAAAAAACAAAAGCAAGCACTTCAAGGGAGGAAAGGGTAAAAGAGGAATTCATGCCAAATGGGTTGGCTAAGTATACATATTTAACAGGTTATAAGAAGAGCTATGAATATTCATGAAGGAGGCTTGCATGCATAGGAAGCAAACATGCATGTTACATACATCCTATGTTCACTTTGGAGTGGAGACTTAACATTTAAATGTATTAAAATTAAGCTGTATATGTTAAAAGGTGAAATGGAGGACACAGAGGCATCCTGTGTGTATAGCCTCTGTAAACCAACCAGAGGAAGTCCATGGTCAGTGATCTTTTATAAGGAAAAAATGCTAGTCAGTTACTGTGTAAATCAGTGGTGGAGAAAATTTTTCCAAAGGGCTGATTTCCATTTAACCCTTAGGAAAGAAAGCCTAAAGGCAGTTATCTAGAGGGTGGGTATAATAGGAATGTCTGACCTCCCAACTTGTCATGGCTAGGAACTCAGTTTTTAAGGTTTCTCTGGGGTCCCTTTAGCCAACAGGGGGTCCATTCAGCGAGCAGGGAGCTTAGGATTTTATTTTTCTTTCCCATTATAAATATACAACCCAGGAACAGACAAATGGAAGAGATGCATAGAGCAACACAAGATACCCTCAGCGTGTTCACCAACCTGAAACAGCCCTTGCAAAGATTTTAACAGTGAGAAAATTGTAACAGTGAAAGTGATCTGACCTATCCAATTCCATCCTGCCTTTAACCTCCAAGCTGCCTTTGTTCATTCTCAGGTGAAGGCTAAACTAACTTTGAGAAGAATTGAGTTGATAGTTTAATTTTGCAACAAAAATGATAGCCCCTCCCCAAAACAGACCCCCTCCTTGCTTGGGGACCAGATTGCCTTTGTAAAGCCAACAAATTAGCCACAAGATTAGAAATCATGGCTCAGGGGTCATGCAGCCAGAGGCCTCAAGATTCCTAACCTCCCCAATTGCTGATGGATAACAATACTACATCAAACCTAAGACTGGTGTTTAAAGTATTTTTCAGACCCTGAATTCTGATGGATCAGCTGGTGCCACTCAGACCAGTAAACTGGCTCATCTGGTCTTGTAGGTGCCAAGAAGGAATCAACTCAGCACAAAAGGACAGTTTCGACTCCCTGTGATTTCATCCCCAACCCAACAAATCAGCATTCCCCATTTCCTAGCCTCCTGCCTACCAAACTATTTTTTAAAAAAAACTCAAGCCTCCGAATTTTCTGGGAGGATTATTTGAGTAATAATAAAACTCCAGTCTCCCCTTTGGCCAGCTCCACATGTATTAAACTCTGTCTCTATTGTAATTCCTCTGTTTTAATGAATTGGCTCTATCTGGGCAGTAGGCAAGATAAGTCCCGCAGTTACAAACTCAGAAGCTCTTTGAACCCCAATGTTTAGGGTTTTGATAGCAGTTCCATTACATAGGCATGCCTGATTCAATCACTGGCCATCCTCCAGCCCCTCTCCCTCCCAGAAGGTATGACCTGGAGAGGGCTAATCATAGAGTTTGTTCCTCTAGCAACCAGCCCCATTCTTCAAGAGTCATATCATTAACATAAACTCAGGTGTAGCTGAAAAGGGCTTATCATAGGTAACAAAGGAAGCTACCCTTACCCTAGGACACAGAAATGCCAAAGGTTTTAGGAACTCTGTGCCAAGGACTAGGATGAAAACCAAATATAAATTTATTATTATATCACAAACATATATCACAGGTTCTTTAATTCCCAAAGAAACAATTTCCTTGCATTATCAAGCACATAAGTGTATGAATCATGCCTTTTTATTTTCAGTGTTTCTAATGCTCTGACATTTAAGCCTTGCTGACCCTCCGAACAATTTAAGGACTAGGAGAGACTGACCCTCCCAGAGCTAGCAAATTCCTAGAGACAACAAGGGACTCACCTTTTAGCATGCCTATCATATGCAAGCCAACCACCCAGAGCCAACCGCCTCCTGCATTAGGAGCACACACTCAAGGCCACCCTCTCCCTGCTCTAATCACTCCAGGGCCAGGTACCCAACAACTAAGAACAGCCCTCAGGCCCCACACAGAGCCCACTGAGATTACTCAAACTAGCTAATCCTAAACCTGCTTACCCTGCCCATCCCTTCCTTCCCAGGGAAACTGCTGTAAAGGCTCTTACCATGTTTCTCCTCCCTCTCTCTGCCTCCTGACCTACCCTGGTGCTTTCCTGTATGGTGCCATGTGGCATAGTGTCCCCTTTCCTCTTGAAGTGGTATGAACTATCTTGCCAATAGCAGTTGTCTCCTGATCTGTTGACTTCACCATATTTGAGTAAAAAGAAAATCTTTAAGACAATAAGAAATCCATATTTCACTCTACCCTAGCCTAAACAGGTATAGCCCAGAAGCCTGGCTTTAGAAACATTTATGACCAAGGGCGTGTTTGCTGACATGAAATTGCAAGTTATAACGGCAGATGTACCTCTGGCATTGAACCTGGAAGGGTCACACTTGTCCCCCAGGTAATGCAAAGTCAAGGCATTAATGTCTTGAGAACAGAATAGCAAGCCTTTACGTCTTCCTGCAGGAGGGAATGGCAGACGTCTACAGAAGGAACAGGTATACAGGCATTGCACACTACTACATAATTGCAGTCATGTGTTCCAGAAATATTTTATTCAATATTCACAAATTCAGACTCTCCACATCTTCCCACCACTCCTCCACTTTCCAGCCACACAACACCATAAGAGATTCCACAAGCACACACTTTACTCTATCTTTGCTCACACTGTGCCCTAAACCTGGAATGCCAGCCCTTCTTCTAGCCATTTTTGTCCATCAGGATTCTATTATCCTTGAAATCCTGGTTTGCCTCTGTAGTGGGGCCTCCTCTCTGACACTCCTTTCATGTTCCTGGGGGGCCATGTTTATTTCTATCATACAAAATATATATTAACAGTGAAAACTTTATTGAGTGCTCTATATGTTGCAGGCATTATGCTAAATGTTTTATCTGCATCCTATCACTGAATGCTTATTCTCACCCTATAAGGTAGGTATTCTTAATCATCTCTGTTTTATGGTTGAGAAGGTTTTGAAAGGTTAGGCAAATTGTCCAAGACCACAGTAGTCAAAAGATAAATCCTGGATTTGAACCTGGGTCCCTCAGACACAAAGCCTATGCGCTGAAGAGATGGTGCTGCCCCTTCCCAAGCTACATACTGCCTAGGAGGGTAAGACTGCCCCAGTCATTTGCAAATGCTCTCACTGTGCTTGGCTCAATACTTATAGTGGATAGTGGACTTAATGGTCACTAGGCTGAATAAATAATTCTAGTCATATTTGAAAATTATGAATTGCAATTGTTCCTTCATTGTGCTTTGTCACTTATCTGGTAATAGGCTATTGCCTGGATTTCCCAAGTCAATATGAATTTGACATAATCCTCCAGAGGGAACCATTTGACCTCCCTGCTGTATAACTAGCTGCTAAGACAAAGACAACAGCTTCAAGAGACATTTTCATCCTGAGAAAATATCCTCAACAATCATTAAGGGCATGGGTGGAGAGCTTGGCCCCAGAGAACACCCCTATGCATTGTATTCGTTTCACCCCTTCCTAGTCAAGTGACCTAGCACCTGTAAATCAGGATAAGAGGACTCCTTCAAAGGGGTGTTGTGAAAATAGCATAATGTAAGACAGGTAGAGTATGTGTCATGAAGCCTGACACATATAGAAGCTGTTCAAAAGGAAGGAGTAGGAAGGGAAATCATAGCTACAACTCACTAAATACATAAGAAAAATCACATTCAATGAGCAACTACTCTGTAAAAGGAATTCATCCTTGGCTACACTGTACTGTCACTTCAGCATCCAGTGAGCTCTCCAAATACTCAACATAGGCTGGAGAGAGGGCACCATGGCAATAAGAACCAGCTTCTCTAAGACAAAGGGGTTTAGAGGTGAGCAGATTTTAGACAGTGAAATTAAGAATATTAGTGCGAACTTCCTTAGAAAACTGGGAATTATACTACATAGGCATAAGGCTGTGTAAAAGCACAAATTAGTGCATGGAAAAGACCTAGCTTGGCCTCTAAAATTTCTCCATTTTAGAGAAAATGGAGTGAAGAAGCCATCCCAGGGAGAGAGAATGGGCCAGCCTGGCCACAGGCATAGCTGAAGCAGCCCTTTTAATCACTCTGTCTCTATGACCCAAGGGCCAGCATAGAGAATATGTTCAGGTCTTTGGCATTAGACTGGCTGGAATTACAATCCTGGCCTGCTACTTCAGATAATGGGGCCTACAGCAAGTTACTCAGTTTCCTCATCTGTGAAACAGGATGGCCTTGTTTATAGGGACCATGCTGAGCACATGCTAGGCATAGAGTAAATGCTCAGTTAATGGTAGAGTTTGTTACTAATATGAGCAGGGTCTATAAAATGGGATACGTCTACTTCAGAGGATCATTGTGAGGAATCAAAGAGATGACACACAAATCTCCTAGCACAGTGCCTAAGACACCATAGGCAAGCACTAAATTTGAGGTATGATTGTTAGTAGTGATAGTAATAATATTGACAGAACATGCACAAAGCTCAGCTATTACAGCAGGGATTTCCTAGAAGGAAACAATAAGAAAGGAGATAATATTAAGAAGAAGAATAAATAACAGCAGGAACATATTATGCACCAGGCGCCAAGCTAGGTCTTTTCCATGCACTAATTTGTGCTTTTACACAGCCTTATGCCTATGTAGTATAATTCCCAGTTTTCTAAGGAAGTTCGCACTAATATTCTTAAGCAAGGCTTGGCAAATTGTTTTTGGTAAAGGATCAAGTAGTAAATATTTTTGACCTTGTGGGATATCCAGTCACTTTTGCAAGGAATTAACTCTGCCATTGTAATGCAAAAGAATCTATAGACAATAGTTATGAATCGGCAGGGCTATGTTCCAATAAAACTTTATTTACAAAAACAAGCAGCAGCAGTATCTAGCCTGCAGGCCATAGTTTGTTGACCTCTGCTTTAAACTATTGAGATTTTGAGGTTGTTACCATAGCTTAACATAGACCACACTATTTGACATAATTACTACTACACTTGACAAAGGGAATCATGTTAAAGCATTGCAGAGAAGCAACGGCACTTTTGTCTTTCTCTATGAGAATATTTGTTAAAATGGGATCATGTGAAATTGAGTTGGGTTCAGATTATTATTTAATCTGGCTAAGTCATATCTGTGTGATTTCCATGCACTAGGAAAACAGCATTCACTGAACCTTTGGCTGGAAATGCTGTGCCACCCCCTTCTTCCCTGGTTTACTCCAACTCATCTTTCAGATCTCAGATGAAGCATTTCTTTCTCCAGAAAGCCCAGCCTAGAACCACCTTTTACTCTTGCAGGGTGCTTAACTTCCTTTTCTCATTATAATTATTTTACTGAGATTACTAGATTAATAGCTTTCTCTGCCAGGGATGGAAAACTCCAGGTACACTGGAGCCATCTCTGGCTTATTCACTGTGGCATCCCCAATATCTAACCCAGTGTTTGATAGACATAGTTGGAAATCAATAAAAATTTGTTGACCACAAAGCACTTAAGATGAATCATTAGTAGTCACCTTTCACTGGTAGTTCATAGTGCTGCAATGGCCCATCCAAGGTAATGAAATTATATGACTGAGCTATAATTCAACCCAGATTTGTCTTGATATCCAAGCCTTGCTCTTAAATAGAATACTCAACTGCCTCCCAGGGATCTGGAGACAACAACTGTGGGAAATGAAAGTACCAAAAAAAAGACAATCCTAGTAAAAAGGTAGAGAAGTACGAAGGGAGCTGAGCAATTGCCTTCAACATGAGAAAGCCCAAAAGTTTTCTTTGGTTTACTAAGATATTTCAAGTGAAGCCTAACAGATGTCTTTTGTTTGGCCTGCACACTATTGCAAATAATTCCTTAAATTAGTTGCCAACATTTTAAAAAAAAAGAAAGAGATTCCACCCAAAGTCTGGATTTCCTGCTTCTCTTAAAGTCAGAAGATCTGGCAACCCTGGGCCTCTAGTTCCTAAGGGGAAGCATCAGCTTTTGATTGGGCCCCAGCTCTCCAGTTATGATAGTCCTCACTCAGCCAGTTTCTCTGATTTATGAAACCCACTTGGACCCTGTCACATTGATATAAAAACCCCTGGATTATATGGAGATTCAGTGGAAGCAGTTTTAGGGGAAGAGGTCTATAAGCTGAGTAGAATGGCAGGAGACAGTGATTAGCTTCCTTTTGAAAAGATATCCAAAGGAAAGAAGAAGGGAATGGAGGGAAGGAAAAGAGAGACTGTAGTGTTGAGATTAGAAGCCAGAATGAAACTATTGAGGAAGTGGGAGGTTTTCACCTTAGCTATAATTTTGTAATTGTCTAAATAAACAGGGGCAATAAGAAAAGATCAAAACTCTATAAAGCAGTTCCTGACACACTTAGTGCTGATGGAAGGAGGGAACGTCCACAGAGTTATTCTTGTTAGAATGCTCTGATATAGTATCCTGTGATGCAGAGGGTTCAAATAGCTGAAAAGAGTTACCCAAGTGTAAAAATCTTAGTAACTATTTCATTCAGACCTTCCACACCTGGGAGCTTTGATTAAGAGCAGGGATCAGCAAACTATGTTCTACAGAGAGGTCCACCATTTTGCTTGCCAGGCCCTCTGATAACTGAACTTCAGGTCCATTTCAGAGTTAACGTTGGCTGGCCAGCGAATTTAATAATCAAAATACCTGTTGTACTATAAGAAAGGAAGATTGCTTCGGTTCCTGGAGGTAAAAGTAGTGATAAATCTGAAAGGGAAAACAAACAAAAATGACCCCAGAATCATGCAGCTGAAAGAGCAATGAAGTTAAGACAGCCCTAATTTGAAATCCTGCATGATTACTTTTTAGATCTGTGGCTTTGGAATATTTACTTTACCTCTAGGCTTCTGTTTTCTCACCTGTAGAATGGGGATAATTCCATCTATTTTGCAAGATTGATATAAAAATTTACTAAGACAAAACTTGTATAGTCTGTAGCACACACAAGTCATTCTTTCTCAGTTTGTCCATCTTTCTGAAATAGGTGTGGAAAGGTTGACTATTTGCATTAACTCTTATTCTCTTTACTTTTGAAAATATTAGCAAAATGCATAACTACAATACAATAAACACAATTAGAACATGACTTGATTTTCAGCAAGTATAATGTCTTTCTCTAAAACAAAGATGTATTATTTCAAAAGTATACATGACATACTTGAACCTATATACAGAAAGCATATCAATTAAGAGTGTCCTTATGACTTAACTTATTTAAGTTTGTGATATTAATTTTTAAAAATGCAGATGCTCCAACTTTCAAAGATCAAAAGTCCAGGCATTCTGTGAAGTTAAATATTTTTTCTTCTTAAGAGTTATTACATCTTAAGGCTGAACTCTGAAGATACAGTTTATCTTTTGCATGTTTAATACTCTTAAATTTAATTCAGAAAGTGTCATTAAACCTGCATCTTTAGAAGGTTACTTTAGCATACATAAAAGCTTTGCTAAAATAATCTTCCAAAGACGCAGGTTTAATATATATATATATATATATATATATATATATATTAAACTAGGTGTTAATATAAACATGGGCATTTACTTCAAGTTTTTCTCAAGGAAACTGCAATGTTTGAGGCTCACCATGCCCAGGAGTTCCAATTCCTCCCTGCAGCAACAGAAAACAAGGCAAATTGCTGCCACATGTGCCTGACTTGCAATCAACACCAGCTCTATGGACCCCACCTGTGGCTCAGCCCCATTCCAGGGCAGAAACACACTACTGCACAACTGCCAAGTGACAAAGGACTTCACTAAGACTATTTTGGCTTTGCCAAAATGGATGAAAGGTCACATAGTAACATAGTCTTGTTCTCAAAAATAAGTTTGTAATGGCAGAAACATTGGAATCAACCTGTTTATCTACAGGGGAATGATGAACTAAAGCACAGTATGTGAAGTAATGAGTAGCCGTTGACAGGGAGGCAGGTCAGTATGCACAGATGTAGAAAGACCTCTAAGGCACAGCAAGTGCAAAAGGCAAGTTGTTGTATTTCATATCCCATAAATTTCATTATGTTGGGAAGATTCCAACAATATAAATCCCCACACATATATACAGCATGTAAATAATCTGGAAGAATACACTCCCAGTGTATTCTGGAAGAATGGTGGTGGCCCCTGGGGAAGGGGCACAACTTCAGTGTGTTTGGAAAGATGCAAGAGGAATTTATTCTACATTGAAAATTTTTTGTTCTACTTTTTAAAAATTTATTTGACAATACAAATGTAGTTTTGCATGACTTTATGATTTAAAAATAAATCAAAGCCATCCATAATTCCAAAGATGTGTTCTCCACTGTAAAGAAAGAAGTCTGGTGGTCTTATTTTGGCCCATTCAGGTTGTAGTGAGTAGAGACGTATTCAGATCTTACCTGGTAAAGAGGGCTTATGAGGGGCCACAGGTACCCAGAAAACTATGGATTACAGTACAGCCAGGACTTGGGGAGAATGATGACTCGCTTTCTAATTTACCAGAGCACCAGGTAGCTTAGGGAAAATGCCCAAATGCCCATGAGTCTTGTAATGCAATATCCTTTTGCCACAGCTTCTGCTGCTTTTGCAGCACCCTCCTGTCTCTCCACTTCATGGCTTCTGCTTGCTTCTGGATTCTGTTGTCTTGTGGCTTCTGCAAAGTCCCTTCTCTTCACACCTCTCTTAATTTCTCTGCTACCTTATGGGCTTTATGTCTTCATACTACAAGTTCAACCACCCCAAGAAAACACAAAGCATATTTGATGAACTCATCTACCATTCAATATACATCTCTTATCTCACTTAATCCTTGAAACAGCTCTTGCCCATTCAGTTATTCCAACCTAAAACCCAATAATTTGTCCTTGATTCCTCTCTTCCCAACCTCCTCCATATCCAATTTCTTCCCACATCCTAACAACTATCTGCTATGGTCTGAATGCTTATGCTACCCACCCCCAAAATTCATATGCTGAAATATTAACCTCCAAGGTGACAGTATTCAGAAGAGGGGCCTTTTAGAGGTAATTAAGAGAGTGGAGCCCTCATGACTGGGATTTGTACTCTTGAAAAAGAGACCCTAGAGAGCTAGCTAGCCTTTCCACCATGTGAGGCCACTGCAAGAAGACACCATCTATGAACCAGAAAACTGGGACTCCCTAGACATGGAGTCTGTTGGGACCTTGATCTTGGACTTTCCAGCCTCCAGAACTGTGAGAAAAAAAATTCTGTTGTTTATAAGCCAGAAATTACCAGTTTATGTAATTTTTTTTTTATAACAGCCTAAAGGGATTACTTAGACATTATCCTTCCAAAACAAATGGTAAAACCACCTTCCTCTCTCCACTTCTATACCCATCACTGGGTACAGACCACTGTCACTTCTCACCAGGATGTCTGCAGTGGCCTCACAGCCTCTACTCTGGCCCCACACAGGCCATTCGTCACACAGCAGTCAGAGTGGTCTTTTAGGAATGCAAATCAGACCATCTACCCCTTTGCTTAAATACCTCTCCTTGAAGAGGGAGACCCAGGCATCTCAGATCAACTTCCCTTTTTCATTCCTAAGACTGTAAACTTCCCCTTTTCATTCTTGAGACTAGAAACCGAGACCCTTTTCATATGTAATTCCTAAGACTGTAAACTGAGATCCTTTTCATATGTAATTCCTAAGACTGTAAACTGAAACCCTTTTCATATGTAATTCTTGAGACTGTAAACCGAGACCCTTTTCATATGTTAAGCTATAAACCTAAGATTCTTCCACGTGTAACATCTAAAGTATAAGCCCATATAAAGAAGGAACTTTCCTTTGTTAGGGGGGCTTGGCTGTTAGGCAACTATGCCACCTTGCTCCTGGCCAAATAAACTCCTTCCTCCTGTATTCAGTGTCCGTTTCCTGCGGCTGCTACTGCTACACCGTGGCTTCCCATTATACTGTGTCTCCTCTGTAATGCCTGTCTTGACTTCCTCCCCAACAGGTATGTTAATCACCAGTGTTTTCAGAGTTCTTTGTTTCTGCCTATATCATTGATTTTACTCTCTAGTGTTCTTTTTGGTTCTGGGTTTATACATAAGGACACCCTAAGGACAAGGGTATGTTGCCTAACTTACCCAGGTCTTTCTCAGCCAACTTATATTACAGATAACTGTTAAAGTCCATTCTAACTATGGCCACTTAGCACATATGGAAGTTTTATAAAATAAGAAAGCCCATCAGAATCAGGAAGTACCAAACTCCTAGGATTGATTTATGGATTATTTGACATTACGAATGGGTTTGGCACCTGTGTTTAATAAATGTGATATACTACTATTATTTTATTCTTAATGACATATAAGACTACCTGTTGGCAAAATGTGTTAAATTGCATTAATGCCATTAGTAACTTCATTCTACTGGTTTTTCCAATTATAAGCACCTAAGGGAAAAATACTTTATGTCGGTCATCTGTATAAGGCATCAGTTTGCCAGTAAAAGTAAGAACATAAGAAATATTTCTAACTTGAATTACAAATTTCAGCTTACAGAAGTATAACACCCAGGATAAGTGTGTACATAACAATTCATCTCTAACAGAGTGGCATGAAGCACCATGAAGATTAAAATAAATGCAAAGCTCTATTCACTTTTTCATGGTGGTCAATCAATGCAACATCTTCCTGGGTTCTGAAAAGTTCCCAAACCTTGTAAAGATTCTTTGATATAAACCCACACCTACAGCTGAAAGGAAGGAATTGAGCAAAACCACACACTATAGAAAGAGGAAGAAATACAAGACAAGATGGCTCCATTCTCAAGAAACCGAGAGTCAATTTAGAGAACGATTCTGGAAACTCAGTGTTAAGAACTGTGCTAAGGCAAAGCAGACAATGATACAGGTCACATCATCTAGAGATGACGAGCACCGACAGATGTCTGCCAGGACCTAAAAATATGCGAAGAAATGGAGATGAGACATATGGCCAAAAACAAAGAAAACAATGGGAAACGAGCTTGCCAGAAACTCGGCTGTATCAATTCTATAACTGAATAAAAGAAATATTTTCAGATTGCCTATGTCTTATTCTCTCAAATCTTACATAAATTAGTGAGCACCCTTATCTTTTTTTCTTACAAAGCTACAGTACATTAAGATATCTTGATAATGATCTTAGATCTATTGTATTTCATCCAACATGTGGTTTTACTTTGAAATTCACTTTCTAGAGAAAGGATAGAGAAAATGAGCTTCCTTCTTCTAGACTGGGATTTAGATAAACTCAATTTACAAAACATACATTTTAACAAGTCCATACTGAATGTGCTTCAGCCTGGAGATAGAATAAAAGAAAATAAAATTAACAAGGTCTTATTCCCTGTATTTCATCTTTCATATACCTTCTGTCTTTCTAAAATATGTAGGATAAATATTTAGGATTCTTTGAGTCAGGTTTATGTTTTACTCATCAGAAAACACCTAGACTATAAGATTCACAGAAGACTCCAAGCAGGCAAAATAAAGTTTTCTAAACTTTATTTAGAAATCTGAACTGAGAGTAAAATAGAAATTAGGTTCCCCAGTGACGGATACCAATGTGGGTAAAAGAGATGATGTCAAGCAAAAATCGTGTGGCCATCATCTGTGCCTGGCAGCCCAAGGCACTTCCAGGGAAGTTATCATGAATTGACCCTGACAAAATGCAGTGAGTCATCAGCAGGTCCCTGACATCAGCCAGCTGCAAAGTCTTACAGCGACTGGCTAGATTGAAAAAAGATTTCCGAAAGCTTCAACATAAAAAGCCCAACTGATTCTACTTCCCTATCAGATTTCCCGGGGCTTGCTTCTAGGTCTTTTTCATCCAAATTACCCTCTCATAAAAACAAAGACTTAGAAAAACTGCAAAAAGTTAAAATAACTCTTTCCTTCTGAAAGTATACTTTAGCTGATTTGATAAAAGGTCTGAAATCATCTTTATGGTTGCCATCATGTTTGGGATAATTTAGCAGAAACAACATCTGTATAAATGAGGACATAAAGTCCCAAGGTAGATGGGAGACTTCTTATGGCTTATCCATGTCACTGGGAATGAAATTCAAAGAGCCCATGCAGGCAACTAATTTACTTTTCTTTCATTTTTAATGTTTTATTATATAAATATAGAACATGGACAAAAGTTGAGAAAATGATATAATGGACTCCATGTATCCAATTTTCAACTTCAACAAGTATACACTCAGGGCTACTCCTGTTTCATCTGACTGCACTCTCCCTCCCCATGTCCCTGATTATTTTAAATAAAATCCCAGATATTATATCATTTCATCTATAAATATTTTAGTATAATCTTTAAAGATAAGGATTCCTTATTTTTAAAAATTCCATCATCACACTTTAGAAAAATTTACCAAGGATCATTTTTAAAACTGACAACAAAAATTTTAAAACAGAGTCATTTGTCCTACTAGAACTTCCTGTGATGGGGAGCTTGTTCACTATATGCAAATCAATAGATGTGATATATCATATTAACAGAATAAAGAACATAAACCATGTGATCATTTAAATAGATGCAGAAAAAGCATTTGAAAAAGTTTAACATTCCTTCCTGATAAAAACTCTCAACAAATTAGGTTGGAGTGGACTCCAACTAGTTTGATGACATGATCTTGCATATGGAAAACCCTAAACACCTGTAAACCCAACACTGTGAGAGGCTGAGGCATAAGGATCACTTGAGGCCAAAAATTTGGGATTAGCCAGGCAATATAGCAAGACCTTGTTTCTACAGAAATAAAAATAAATTTGTTGGGTATGGTGGTGTGCCTGTAGTCCCAGCTACTTGGGAGGTTAAGACAGGAGTTTTGCTTAAGCCCAGGAGTTCAAGGCTGCAGTGAGCTCTGACAGTACCACTGCTCTCCAACCTGGTAACAGAGTGAGACCTTGTAAAAAAAAAAAAAAAAAAAAGAGAAGGAAGGAAAAAGAAAGAAAGAGAGAAAACCCCAAACACTATGCTAAAAAACTGTCAGAACTAATCACTAAATTCAGTAAGGATGCAGGTTACAAAACCAATATACAAAAATCAGGAGCATTTATATATGCTAATGGTGAACTATGTGAAAAAGAAATTTTAAAAATCCCATTTATAATAGCTGTAAATATATATGACATAAATAAATCAAAAGATATCCCATGTTCATGGATTGCAAGAATTACTATTTTAAAATGTCCATACTACACAAAGCTAACTACAGACTCAATGCAATATCTATCAAAATATGATGACATTCTTCACAGAAATAAAAAAATACTACTAAAATTTGTGTGGAACCACAACAGAGCCTGAAAAGCCAAAGCAATCAAGCAAAAAAAAAAAACAAAGCTGGAGGCATCATTACAACCTGACTTCAAAGTATACTATAAGCTATAATAAAAAAAAACCAGGCTGGGTACAGCAGCTCACACCTGTAATCCCAGCACTGTAGGAGGCTGAGGCAGGCGGATCACTTGAGGTCAGGATTTCAAAACCAGCCTGGCCAACGTTGCAAAACCCTGTCTCTACTAAGAATAATTAGCTGGGCATGGTGGCACACACCTGTAATCCTAGCTACTCAGGAGACTGAGGCAGGAGAATGGCTTGAACTCAGGAGGCGGAGGTTGCTGTGAGCCAAGATTGTGCCACCACGCACCAGCCTGAATGATAGAGCAAGACTCCATCTAACAACAAAAAAAAGAAAACCAACATAGTATTGTACTGGCATAAAAACAGATACACAGTCCAGTGGAACAAAATAGAGTCCAGAAACAAATCCACACATTTGTAGCCAACTAATTTTCAACAAAGATACCAATTACACACAATGTAGAAAGGATTCTTCAATCCACGGTGCCAGGGAAACTGGATATCCACATATAGAAGAAAGAAATGAGACCCCATCTCTCATTATACACAAAGTTTACTCAAAGTGATCTAAAGACCAAAATGTAAAATCCAAAACTATAAAGCTACCGGAAGAAAACATTAGGGAAAATGTTTCATGACTCTGACCTGGGCAGGGATTTTTTTTAGATAAGACCTCAAAATCACAGACAACAAAAGCAAAAATAGACAAATGGGATTACATCAAACTAAAAAGCCTGCACAGCAAAACAAACAAAAAACAACAAACAACAGACTGAAGAAACAACATACAGAAGAGGAGAAAATATTTGCAAACTATACATCTGACAAGGGTTAATATCTAAAATATATAATAAATTTAACTCAATAGCAAAAACACAAATAATCCAATTAAAAGATGAGCAAAAGACCTGAACAGACATTTCTCAAAAAGAAGATATTAAAGTGGCCAACATGTATGTGAAAAAATGCTCAACATCACTGATCATCTAGGAAATGCAAATCAAAACCACGATGAGATAACACATCACCCCAGTTATAATGGCCATTAATAAAAAGGCTAAAGATAATAGGCTTTGGCAAAAATGTGGGGAAAAAATGAGCCCTTAAATACTATTGATGTACTAATTATAAATTAGTAATCATGAGGCACCCCACCCAGTCTGATGTACTAATTAGACACATATCAATTTTAAACATTTAATTTTGAAAAACTTAAACCATATTGCACACATTACATTTTTCGAAATTAAGTGTTTAAAATTGATATGTGTCTAATTAGTACATCAGGCTGGGTGGGGTGCCTCATACCTATAATCCCAGCAGTTTGGGAGGCCAAGACAGGTCAATTGATTGAGCCCAGGACTTTGAGACCAACCTGGGTAACATGGTGAAACCCTATCTCTACAAAAAATATATCTAAAAATTATCCAGGTGTGGTGGTGTGTGCCTGTAGTCCTAGCTACTTGGGAGGCTAAGGCAGAAGGATCACTTGAGCCTGGGATGCAAAGGTTGCAGTGAGCCAAGATCGCACTGCCGCACCCCAGACTGGGTGACAGAACAAGACTCTGTCTCAAAAAAAGGAAAGGAAAGGAAAAAGGAAAGGAAAGGAAAGGAAGGGAGAGGAAAGGAAAGGAAGGGAGAGGAGAGGCGAGGAGAGGAAAGGAAAGAGGAAAGAGGGAAGGGAAAGGAAGGAAGAAAGGAAGAAAGAAAGGAAAGAAAGGAAGAAAGACAAATTAGTACATCAATTATGGAAAGCAGTACATCCATTATGGAGGAATAAATTTCAAAAGATATACAGCAAAGTGACTGTAGTTAATGATAATATATTCTTGAAAAACGTAAAGTGAGTGTATATTATGTGCTCTTATCCACAAAAATAACTATGTGGGGTAATGTGTTTGTTAATTACCTAGATTTAACCATTCCACAATATATATGTATTTTGAAGCTTGTTATACATGATAAAAACATACAATGTTATCTATCAATTTGTTAAAAATAAATAAAGTTTTATGTTCAAAAAAAGGATTTGTAAGTAAATAGTGCTCCAAGCATCAAAACAAGTTCTTCTATTCATTAGGTACTTCCATGCACTTACCCTGTTTATATGCTCAAGGTATTTGTAGGGGTTGCTTTGTCAGGCAACCAATAGTCCACTAGACTGAATCTTCAGTGAATCAATTCTAATGGAAACTCAAGGACAAAAAGAATGACAATTCTTAAGCTTTTTTTCAACAATCATATTATGGGTGATAATGTTGGTATTTATTTCTTGTTTATATCTGTGTCTCCAGCACCTAGCACCAGGTAGGCAATTTAAAACTAACAAACTGGAGATCCAATAAAAAGCTTATCAAAATGATTACCTAATGCACCTAATACACCTGTACACCTAATTTCCACATCTAAGTGCTCTATGTCTTTCACACACACAAGACAACATGCAAATGTGATTTAAGTTTTTCAAAATTAAATGTTTAAAATTGCTATGTGTCTTTACCCAAATGTACTTTTTCAATTTGGATGAGAATGAGGTTGAAGAGTTGGCAAATCCTCACGCCACTCCCTCAGTGACAGTTAGGTCTCTGTCCATCCCCAGCAGTTTTGTATCCCCTCCTGATCATTCCTTTCCCTCTTTATGGTACTACTCTCAGAAGAGCTGTCAAAGGCAGTCATCGCTATGGAGAGAGCTAACCCTTTTGGCCCTGGCATTGCTGGCACTGGGCAAAGGAATCACACTCAGTAAATGAGGAGTTGGATCTTCTCTTTTCCTTCACATTTGGCCAGATCTTAATGACTGAACACAGAATCTGTCCCATTTCAAATTAGTAACTGCCAAGGAGTATTGTAGGAGCCAGGCGTTGTTCTGTTATAGCCATAAGGATTTAAGAAATCATCTACGTTTGAAAAATTTTTTTTAAATGCAATAAAATAAATTTCACAGACTTTGAGGTAGAAATGCTTGCAATAATACCAAACTCCTAGAGTTAAAATGATCCTTAACTATACAACTTATTACCTCAAGTTGTATTCCTCCTTTTTTTTCAATAAGACAAAAGGAGGAAAGTATATGTCTGCATGGAATAAATATCTGTATTTAATTTGAGAGAGAAAAATTCAAATGAAAATGGGTAAAATAATCTTGCAGAAACCCTGCTATTTAACTTTACTCTTGACACTTTGGTTTGCTGTGTAAATATACATAAAGAAGCCCAACTACAGCAAATGTTGTCCCTTTTCCAGGGGAATGGAGGCAAGTGTGACAAACATGGATCCAGTGTCGGGAAAGCATAATCACAATACAAACTGGTTCTTTCCAAACGGTGCCCCTCCAAAGAAAAAGAAGGGAATGGAAGTACTTAATAAATTCTGTTTTCCATAAAATTCATTTTAAAAAGAGTAAAGAATGTGAACTCAGGGGTCAGTAAGAGTTTTGTTGGATTTCCCTCCTCCTAAATTCTGTCATCTCCTTTTTAAAGTGGCCAGTCAGCTTCCCACAGATATGACAGAAATACATTCTTTTTCTCCCTGCAAACCATTTACCAGTAAGTAACACTTAGCAGAGGACATGTATATTCTCATAGACAATTGGCTAATTAGATATTGTCGCTTCCAGTTGCAGCTTAATATATTATAGACAATGCCTTTTTCAAACAGAAGTATAACCAAACAAAAGCACTAATGATCCATTTATTTTCTTTCAAATAAAATAAAGAGCTCTGACTCCATACCTCTATACCCCAAAACAATGGACACAGATTATGAGTGGATTTAATGTAGAAATTAAAATGATTCTGTTATCTTAAATGCATATTTGGTCACACAGGTCAAATAACATCCTACTGAGCTAAAAAAGAAGGACCAAATTCTTTTGTTCCACTGGAAAAATAAGTTGCTCAAAATACGTTGACAATGGGCTAAGGTTTGGAAAGTTTTCTATTAAAAAAGGATTTTTGTTGGAACACTTATAATGAGATTTGAGTTGCAGTAACAATATGAAATTGAAAGCAGAATTACATACAAAAAGAGTACTGTAAAATATCATTATTTTAGTACAATGGAAAATAAGGTGTTTGTGGTTTTACTCTATAAATTCCGTGTTGTCTGCTCATATGTATTCCTTCTTGGCCTTCCTCTGAATAGTCATTCTGATTTCCAAGCCCTTCTGCACCAGCACTCATTTGTGGTGGGGGAACCCACACAATCAACATCTCCTAGACTCTACTTTCTTCCTCCATTTTATTGGCTTTTCAGGACTAATTCATGTACACCCATCACATTGGTGTTCAGTTACCGGGCAGACAATGAATTTTCCTAATCCATTTAGTGTGCTGACAGAGCCATGTTCACAATTTATAGAATTTCCTTTTAGACATTTACGTATTTCACAGTTCATTAAGATTCAAACCGAACACCTGTGTTTATAAAGTCAAAAGCAATTTTATCCTAACAAGGTGTTAAATAAGGCA
Source organism: Cheracebus regulus (assembly GCA_963574635.1). Taxonomy (NCBI): domain Eukaryota; kingdom Metazoa; phylum Chordata; class Mammalia; order Primates; family Pitheciidae; genus Cheracebus; species Cheracebus regulus. The sequence goes on from CAUYQU010059732.1 coordinate 21,369, forward strand.
TTCTCTGAAAGCCTGAACAACAATAACAACAACAAAAGTACTAGACTCTTGACCTTGATGTCTGTAGCTACCTGCACCATCCTTTAATAGTCCAGAAATTGCCACAGAACAACCATAAAAAGCTTTTATGACAAACTTGGGATGTTCCCTTCCATCACATTTCAATTTCTCCATCACAGGTCTTTCATGTTCTGCCTTAAGAAAGCAATAGTATGAGGCCACTCTGCAAAGTTCACCCAGGTAGCTAAACTCTGCAAAAGAGCTAAAAAACTTTAGAAGTCAAATGTGGCCTTTATAGACCATTCCTTCCTTTGCCAGATACAGGGACATTTTCAGCATTCTAAGGCTCACAAAGCCTGACCTTGCCTCATTTTTATGAGACCTCAAAGTTTTCACATCATTAATAAAAAGAGAATCAAAACAAAGCCCACAGACATTACGGGAGGGGAAAGTGTGTTGTTTGGCACTACCATCATCTATACTCTCAATATGGAAAGGGCAAAAAACAAATGCACATAGACGAGGTGATGACCCCCATAATGACTATGGTTCCCAACATTTTTTTTTCTACTGGTAATAAACCATTTTGCAGACCTCCCAATTGTGGCCACCATGATAGTTACTGTTTTGTAGGTTTATGTCTTTTTCTTGCAGTTAGAAGTATTATCAATAAAAATTTCAAATGAAGCCTTTCCCCATCAAATAAAACAACTTAAAATGTGAAGCTAAAAGCAAGATTAGAGAGGAAACATATGAATGACAGCAGAGCTTTGTTTTATACATATGTGTGTGTATATATATATATACATATATATATAATTTTTACCAAGTCCCTTAATTAATTAATTTAAAAGACATTCCTTGCAAGTCTTGAAAGTGAGAAAAATGCGCCTTAAATGGCACTGGGGTAATTTAACAGTCTTAAAAGTTGATTTTGTTGTATGCTACTAACTTTTTTAAAAAGCATCTTAATTTTGAATGCAGTGACTATGAAGGGCATTAAACAAAAGACTATCTCACAAAGGACATTTAAATATTATCCTTTGAAGGCTGAACTGATTTAAAAGGACTTTACAGCTTGCCAGTCAACTATGGCAAGGGGTGAAAAAAAACCCGAAATTATTGTTTAAAGGTAAACTGGTTACCAAAGGATAAAAAGAGAGGGGTGAGGGAGGAGAGGGAAAGGTTGGTTAACAGATACAAAATTACAGCTAGATAGGAAGAATTAATTCTAGTGTTCTGTAGCACTATAAGGTGACCACAGTTAACAATAATTTATTGCATATTTTCAAACAGCCAGAGAGGATTGTTAAGGTTCCCAGCATAAAAAAATGATAAGCATTTGAGGTAACAAATATGCTAATTACCATGAATTGATCAATACACACTGTGGACATGTATCAAAATCACTGTACCCCATTAATATGTACAATTATTACATGTCAATTAACAAAAAGTAAAAGATCACTCCTTGTAAATCCCACCTTATATGTTATGGCAAATATTATTTCCAACCATTTAAAAAACTCCTTTCCTTCAAATGGGTCAGTCCCAATGAATAAGTAGCTCTTTAAGTATCTGCAATGGTTTGCAAAGCCCCGTGTGAATGCATACAGTCCCACAGTCCCTGGAGGCCACAAAGCATTCCCGACTCCTTGTCATGGTTACCTTTAATCCCCAAGAGTTGTAGCTTTACCGTGAACTGAGGGACAGAGGGTCCATCTCAATGCAAATAAACTGAGAAACAAGGCCATGTAAAACATGTTCTTTTCTCCATGTAACAACATTTTCATTGTCAAAAGTTTGGTTTTTATGATTCATCTTGCAAACTGACAGTTCAAGTCTCCTCTCTAGGTTGTGTTATCACACTGAGTCATCTATGACTCAGAGACTGAGAAATGCTGCCACGGGCTCAGAAAACACCTCCTCCACCACCAGCACCTTACACAACCTCCCTGAAGAAATTATCATTGCTGCTTCTGTTAAAAATGCATTTAATTTTTTTTATTACAAATGTACAACACGCATCATAGAAAATTTAAAGATCACCTGAGTATCCAACAATCAGAGAGAACAGAGTCGTACACAGTCATCCATTCTTTTACTTGTTTTTACATACGTTCATGCATGTATGAAGATATGTGTATGTATGTGTATGTTTGTGTATATATAAACGTCTTTAAACAAATCTTTAAACATCTTTAAGGAAATGAAAACTAAATATTATATGATAATCTCTTCTTAATATACTAGGATTCTAAACTTTCTGAAAAACAATACCCTCCCTAGAGTTTGGACAAAAACCTTTATTATTATGGCCATAGTGTCACTATTATTATAGCCATAATGTTACCATGAGGATTTAAGCCTCAGAGTTACTCATTCGCATCCCCCTTCTTAGCCATGTCAGCGTTGTGCCTAGAAAGCATTCTTGAAAACCCCAGTGAACTCACCTGTCAAGACAGAATTATAAAACTTGCCACACACTTTGCCTTTAGGACTAAACGAAGCCAGGTACAGTGGCTCACGCCTATAATCCCAGCATTTTGGGAAGCTGAGGTGGGTGAATTGCTTTAGCCCGGGAGTTCGAAATCACCCTGGCCAAAATGGCAAACCCTGTCTCTACTAAAATACAAAAAGTAGCTGGATGTAGTGTTGCATGCCTGTAATCACAGTTAGTTGGGAGGCTGAGGCAGGAGAATCACTTGAACCCGAGAGGCAGAGGTTGCAGTAAGCCAAGATCCCACCACTGCACTCTAGCCTGAGCAACAAAGACTCCGTCTCAAAAAAAGAAAAAGATTAAATGAGACAATGCATGTCATCTTCCTGACACACAGAAAGCCCTCAGTCCACTGGGACTCTCACGGAAATCACTAGATTCCTGGTTAAAGGCATTTGGAGCTTGGGAACCCAGGCATTGTCATTTACTATTGTATGACCTTGAGCAAGTTATGCATCCTCTGAGTTTCTATTTCCTCATTTTAAAAATAAGAGCAATAATACCAACTTCACAAGTGGTGAGTCAGGTTTAAAATATCACATGGAAAACACTCAGTTGCATTTCCTGGAACTCAGTATAGCAGCTATAAGACACTCAGTAGACACTTGGGCAATAAAATTACATTTAAAAGGCCAAGACTATCAGCTCTTGAAGTGACAGGTCCCCACCCTGTCTAGCATCTTGCATAGCATAGATGCCTAGTAAAATAGTATCAAATGATACCCCACTGATTTAGACACATTGTGGGAAGGGTCTGTGTGATATACCATCAATCAAAGCATTTCCAAGTCTATGCAGGAACTCCTAAAATGATGAAGCTAGCAGAATGTCTGCAACTCCATAAATAGCATCTCCTTTCTCAAGGAGGAGAACCAAGTTGCTTGAGTGTGACCTCAAAGAGGATCAGCTTTAATCAAAAGACAGTCTTAATATTATTAGGGCAACCACTTTGGCAACATTAGCCTTCTGTTATAAGAGATACAAATAGACACTTTGAACAGTTGCATATTTAGTCTTCAAAGGGGCAAAACATCTATTTCTTTGTGTCTTCTTCCTTAACTTACCTGCTTTTAAACAACAAAACAGAGATTAAGATCCTGTGTGGAAATATTAGTGACCAATGATAATGAAATCACTGGGAGTTTACGGTAGTATTTCAGTTCTCTATCATATATCCATGTACCTAAAAGAATGCTCGCTCAGACAGCAGAAACCATATCTGGCACATAGTAAGCATTCAAAAAGTATGTATTAAATGAAAAAATGCATGAAGCCCAGAGAGCAAAGATAATTAATGTGAAGTTCTTGAAAACACTCCAGAGCATCTATAAACTACCTGAATTATATACACTACTACATGTGAACATCTGTATGTATGTGCCCATGCGGATCTTTTTTTGGGTGGTGGAGGGGGTTAATTGCATAAGCTTCTCATCTGTATTGATTATATTTTTCAGAAGTTGTGAACCCTTGCTTTGCAGCTGCCACTATCCCAATCTGCATATATAGCCCCTTGCCTGCATCAACACAAAATCCCTACATTCTTTGTTAATTAACAGATTCTCAAGCGTTTACTCTTAGACAAATATTATAGAATCCTTCTCTGGCTTATTTGGGACAGAAATTAGTATTATGTACCACTGTCATATAACACATCTTGGAAAACACATGCAAAAAATTTACCTGGCAGTTTGCAAATCATGCTGAGTTGGAGAAAAGTATACTTGCCAGAAATCAGAAATAAATCTCTCTCCCTTTTTTTTTTTTTTTTGAGAGATGGAATCTTGCTCTGTCACCCAGGCTGGAGTGCAGTGGCATGATCTCAGCTCACACTCACTGCAACCTCCACCTCCCAGGTTCAAGCGATTCTTGTGCCTCAGCCTCCCAAATAGCTGGGACTACAGGTGCATACCACCATGTCCAGCTAATTTTGGTATTAGTAGAGACAGGTTTCACCATGTTGGACAGGCTGGTCTCGAACTCCTGACCCTGAGTGACCTGCCTGCCTTGCCCTCTCAAAGTGCTGGCATTACAGGTGTGAGCCACCATGCCCGACTAGAAATAAATCTCTTAAATTTGGAGATGAAACAAAAGAGATGATCACTTTCATAGTATCTTTATTTCTCCGCTTCGTTCTAACACAAAAAAGTGACTCAATTGAAATATAAAAGTCTGAGGTCTGTAAATGCACATACCAAAAATTCAAAGGAGACCCACAAAGCTGAAACACAGAACGGATGTGAAGATGACAAGTGAAGTAGAGTATTCAGGTGTGACCTGCCCAAACATCCCTGATAAACATAATAGCAGTAATGATAATAATAACAGCAATGGTGATACCATAATTTATAGCTGTAACCCTTGACTATAATCAAAGCACTTTTCACATACATGTGTCAGGATGATACAATGACTGCCATTTCAGACTGTGACATGAAGGCTCAGAGAAGTTCACATCTTGTCCACACCACAGTTATTGAATAGGGAGGCTGAGGAATAGCTACACATCTCCCACTTCTAAATGCTGTGTTCTGTTTAACATTTTACTTTAGATCACAGAATAAATGTTAGGCCCCAATCCTTCCCAATGTCTGGATATGTTGTTAATTGTCCATTGAAATCCAGAAAAATCAAGGTGCTAGAGAACGCCAATTCACTATTTTCTCTCCTGCTGTGGAATTCATGTGTTGGTGGATGGAGTAAGCTGATATGAAGGAAACATCAAGGGAAGTAGCAAAATAAGAAACTTGGCCTTAAAGTCCTTTGAAGCTATTTTAAAAAGTAAAATGTTATGTTAAGAACTATGTGGTATATCTCTCTGTGTATGTAATTATTATTCCATTGATTTATTGCACACATGTTAAAGGGTATCTGGGCATTTGTACAAGTTCAAACAAACCAACCAAAGAGCTAACCCACATAGCCACAAACCAAGACAACTTGCTCCTACCCCTCACTCCACCCTTCATCTTACCAACTCCCAAATGCAAATTCCCTAGCAGCACAAACCTTACTTACAGAGATGAACCATTAAACCATGACATCTGTCATTTATACTATTCTAAAAAAGCAGCCAAAGCCAGTCAATGGCACAGATATAGCAGGGCTCTTCCCATTCTAAAGAGAGCCCCTTTCAGTTTTGGCAAAAGCTTTCAGCAATGACTGAGGAATCAAACTGCAAAGAGCTAACACATGTAACCTCCTTTGAGGATGAGCACCGTATCTTTTTTTTTTTTCATACCTTTTATTTTAGGTTCATGGGTACATGTGCAGATTATACAGGTAAATTGTGTGTCACAAGTTTGGTGCACAGATTATTTCATATGAATTTAAACTCAGATTTTTCACTGTAGGGCACGATGAAACACAACATAACTCATCTACTGAATACTCACCCACTAACCCACCACACAGTAAGTAGAAAGACTCTAATTTGCCTCTGCTATCCCAAGAGTGGGAAAATCACTTTAAAGTATTCTACCTTGCTGCCAAAAATCTTCTGACTATAATCCAACAATTAGAGCGATTTTGACCTAAATTGCTCCCCCTAAGAGACAGATATAATTAGGTAAATTTCTCCTCCGTTTCCATATACAAAGAGAATCTTGTAAGAAAAAAAAGGCAAAAGAAAATTCCTTAGCCATTTCCAGCTGATAAAATCAGTAATCTCATACTCCCAACTTCTAAGCAGAAGACTTAGAAAATCATCTCACTTTCTCTGCACATGGAGAATAATTTTTTTCTATTTCAAAGCACCATCTCTTTATTGGGTCATTTTAATTACTGAAAGTGGGATGAAAGCTATCCATACAATGTCACCACTGTCTTTTTCATGAAATATGTATAGGTCTAATTTGGACTACATTAATTTGAGAGAGGTAAAATACAGGGAGGGAAATGAGAAAGGAAAGAAACCAAGGAATAAAGCCCCCATCAGTACCAGATAGTGAGAGGAAAAGTCTTTCTGAGCTGACTTCTCATTCATTTTCCCTGCAGAGGAACCATCAAGAAACCTGACTGCTGGTTTGGGCAAGCAGAGTGCCTTGCTTCTCAAATTCTCTCCTACCCAACAACACACAGTAACAATATTACACTAACTGTATTGGTAATCCCGGTATTATTGACAAAACATGGGTACAAGCAGTTGCTTTTTGAATAATACAGTGAAGAAAAACTTGTGCTCTAGAACAGCGGTCAGCAAAGTATCTTGCTCTTAGAGTACCACAGCCAGAGAGAAGACTAGCTGGGCATTCTAATGCCCACTCATTCCTCTTCCCACAAAATCACAATCCCAGAAATTGGCAAACTTTCTGTAAAAAGCCAGACAGTAAATATTTTCAGCTTTGTTGGCCATACAATATCTATTGCAACTGCTCAACTCTGCTGTTGTAGCACAAAAGCAGCCAAAGACAACATGTAGATGAATGCATATGGCTGTGTTCCAATAATCCTTTATTTACAAAAGCAGGCGCAGGGCCAGATCTGGCCCACAAGCCATAGTTTTGGTTGACCCCCATTTGAGACAAGTATTCGATGGTAGAAATGTTCTCTAGCTGTGCTGTCTAATACAATAACCACTAGCCATATGTAACTGTTAGTACTTGATATGTGGCTAATGTGACTATAGAACTACATTTTAAATTTCACTGGATTTTAATTAATTTCAGTTTACATAGCCACATGTGGCTATAGTCTTAACACAGTTCTAGACACTATTCACTGTTGCCTCCTCAAAGGAGATACAACCCAACTTCCAATTTATAGTATAGATTAAGTGTTTGTCTTAAAAAATAAAATATCCATACCTTTACATTCACAGTGGAACTATACACAACTGAAAATGATATTTCTTAAATGTGAAATATCTACATCATTGAGGTCAAGGTGATTGTTTTGAATTGAAGCAATTAGGTAACTGCCTATCAGCCAATAGTCAAAGGCATAGGGGCTGAGTCAGGTTCATGCTAAGACCTATACAATCTGGACCATGTTTTCTTCCTCCTCTGGACAATGTCCTGAACCTTGACTGAGAGCACAGACCTACTCAACAGTCCCTAACTCCTAAGACAAATCCAAATCTCCCCACAGATCCTAAAATATATACATGCAAAGACACAGCTCAAAGAGTCCAAGAGAGAGCATGCATGTTGATTAGAATGCCTTCTAAAGTAATGCACACAGCACACTGCCTCAATACAAAATCAGGGAGATTCACCACATTTTTCCCTATTGCCTGCTGCATCTGACAACTATTTTATTTGCACAATAACTAGCTTGTGTTTTGCATTTCTTAGCAGACCCAAAGATATAATCCAAAAAGGAAAAGCAAGGAAAATAGGATAGTAACATATTTTTGTTGTTCTTCTAAGCTTGAATAAGAGATAACAAACCAGTATTTCCTTTGAGAAACTCACACAATATCAACTTTCTCCAATGGGTAAAAGAAATTGAAGATATTCCCTAGTAAATAAGAAACCTTTAGAAACACGGGTGCCAGAAGGGGAACCCATGCAGACGATGCACAGCAAAGTAAGGCAGATGACATTCCAGTTATTTTATGATTTTTGATAAAATGAAATCATTCTAGAGCCAAGCCCTTAACTATGGTTACCAAATCCAAAATGTTCTGAAGAATGAAAAAAAGAAATTCCAAGTGTGAACCAAACACCTTCGGTAGCACAACATGACACAAACTGACAAAAGTCTAGTTATACAGTCTTTATTTATCCTACTTAGTGTGAGAAATTTTTATTTCTGCAGAAATATTCATGTGTTTGCTTACGGGTTGTTGCTACAATTTCATTTGCGGTGTTATACAATCTATACAATGCATCTCACCTTTCTGAAAGCCCAACAAATATGAATTTCAAAATACATCTGGCCCCAACGGTTTGGATAAAGGGTCTTCTGAGGAAAGTTGTTCAGGCAGGGCATTTTCTATCAATTCAATGCCTCTGCTGTATAGAATCCTGAGACAGTGTCTTACCTCAGTCTGAAGGATGGCAGCCCTCTGTTCTTTGGCAGTAAGCGACTCTTTGAGCACTTCAATGTGTTGCTTGCAATCTGAATTTTGATTGCTAAGAGTCTCAAGCTTTGTTTGTAAGGCAAGAAGTTCTGACTCCTTCTTTGAAAGTTCCTGCTTCAGCTGATCAATCTGCAAAACAACAAAATTGCAAGAAATTAGAAATTGCTGCCTCTACACTTTACATTGGACAACTACTGATTTCTTTCCATTTCAGCAGCCAGTGATCAATAATCCAACAAGGAAGGCCATGAATTTTCTTAAAAAGATGACCTTGGGAATCACACAGTCTTTGGGATCTGGAGGAAAATCTGTAAAGGTTGCTGAGAGTATAGGAAACAGGAATGGAAAGGTCACCAGACTGCCTCCCATCCCACTGTGGACCAAATTTCACAATGGAATGAAGCCTTCCTGGCCAAACCTACTCCCATCTATGAAACCACCAAGTCCATTACCACCATGGTCCTGAGGAGAGTCAACAGGGATCTAACATGGGTAATTAAATCAAGGCATAACTCCACAGTGTGAATAATCATTCAAGGGCATCATTTGACAAAAGAATCCTAAAACAACAAGTAAGAATTAAGGATCTTCTTTTTGCTTACATTAAATACTGAGAAGATACAAAAGAACATAAAATATACATAAGGTATAAGAAAAAATGACAAAAACAATCCATCATTCAATTCACCAAAAAAGATCACCAGAATTACCTATGTCCCATACCATTTCTATCTTCTCTTCCCATTTGGAAATAATTACCACCTCAAATTTTGTGTTTATCACTTCTTTCCTTGTCTTTTAGGCTTATCATGTATTTTTGCACCCATAAATAATATACTATTTGGTTTTGCATGTTTTTAAACTTTATTTGGGATACAAACTTTTTTTTTACTACTTTGCTTTTTTCCTACTCAATCTTATGTCCTAGAGATTAAATCACAATGCTGTACAGAGTTCATTCATTTTCTCTGAAGTAGAGTATTCCATTGAAAGATTTCACCATAATTTATTTGTCCATTCTGCTGTTGATAGAAATTTGGGTTTGTTCTTAGGTTTTTTGCTACTATAAACAGTACTATTCTGAACATTCTTACACATACAACCTGTTTCACATAGCAATAATATTCTCTAATGCCTAAGATTTAAATTGCTGAACCACATAGCATATTCATCTTCAATTACACTAGATAAAACAAAAATGTTTTCCAAAACAGTTCTATTAATTTACATGATCACGAGCACCTTACAAGTATGCCAATCACTCCACTTCTTTACCAATAACTTATGTCACTGGTCTTTTACATTTTTGCCAATTTGATATTGTTGTGCAGGTAGATTATCTGCAGAGATATCATCTACTAATTCCTTCCTACTTGTACACAAACATTGCTTCTCACAACTAGAGCTGAAATTTAACTTCTTGAACCTGGGCTAGATTGTGACTTGCTTCTGCCAACAGCAAAATAATCAGTATACCTGTTCTAGCCCTAGCCTACAGGAGGACAGGCAGTTTCTGCTTCTACCCACTGGAAGCCAGCCACCACGTTTTAGAAGCTCAACCATGCTGTGGCCACCATGCTGTGAGGAAGACCATACCAGACATACAGATAGGCTATGCAGAAAGACAGAGAGGCCTGGTGGTCATGTCGGCCCCTTTGTCTTGTTTCAGGTACTAAAGGGAAGAATTTCAATGTTTCAGCATTAAATTTTGTGTTTTCATTGGGTTTTTTATAGACATTTTATTAGGCTTCACATTATTACAACTATGCCAAAAGTATTTTTTAATCATTAGTGAATGTTTAACATTACCAAACATTTTTTTTCCTGTATCTCATGGTTTATCATCATCTTTCAACCTTATATGTTATTGTAATGAATTGCATTAGGAAATTTTTAACTTTAATCTCCCCTGGAAAAAACTCATTCTGTCATTACATTTTTTAAATTGTACTTTAGGATTTGGGGTCCATGTGCAGATCATGCAGGACTGTTGCATAGGTACATACATGGCAAGGTGGTTTGCTGGCTTCATGCCCCCATCACCTATACCTAGCATTTCTCACCACATTATCCTTCCCCATCCTCCCCACCTCCTGCTGTCCTCCCCTAGCCCCCCACCAACAGACCTCAATGTGTGATGCTCCCCTCCCTGTGTCCACGTGTTCTCATTGTTCGACACCCGCCTATGAGTGAGAACATATGGTGTTTGATTTTCTATTCTTGTGTCAGTCTGCTGAGAATGATGGTTTCCAGATTCATCCATGTCCCTACAAAGGACATGAACTCATTGTTTTTTATGGCTATGTAGTATTCCATGGTGTATATGTGCCCATCCAAAAGTGGGCAAAGGATATGAACAGACATTTTTCAAAAGAAGACATATATGAGGCCAACAAATATATGAAAAAATGCCCATCATCACTGGTCATTAGAGAAATGCAAATCAAAACCACATTGAGATACCATCTCATGCCAGTTAGAATGGCAATCATTAAAAAATCTGGAGACAACAGATGCTGGAGAGGATGTGGAGAATAGGAACGCTTTTACACTGTTGGTGGGAGTGTAAATTAGTTCAAACATTGTGGAAGATAGTGCGGCAATTCCTCAAGGACCTAGAAATAGAAATTCCATTTGACCCAGCAATCCCATTACTGGGTATATATCTGAAGGATTATAAATCATTCTATCATAAAGACACATGCACACATATGTTCGTTGTGGCACTGATTACAATAGCAAAGACCTGGAACCAACCCAAATACCCATTGATGATAGACTGGACAAAGAAAATGTAGCACATATACACCACAGAATACTATGCAGCCACAAAAAATGATGAGTTCCTGTTCTTTGTAGGGACAAGGATGAATCTGGAAACCATCACTCTCAGCAAACTGACACAAGAACAGAAAATCAAACACTGTCTGTTCTCGCTCATAGGTGGGTGTCGAACAATAAGAACACATGGACACAGGGAGGGGAGCATCACACACTGGGGTCTGTTGGGGGGTACTAGGGGCGTGACAGTGAGGGGTAGGGATGTTGGGGAGGGATAACATGGGGAGAAATGCCAGATATATGTGACTAGGGGATGGAGGCAGCAAACCACATTGCCATGTATGAACCTATGCAACAATACTTCATGATCTGCACATGGACCCTAGATCTTAAAGTACAATAAAAATATATTTTAAAAAAGAAAAAAATAAAGAATGGCGATCATTAAAAAATGTGGAGAGAACAGATGCTGGAGAGGATGTGGAGACATAGGAATGCTTTTACACTGTTGGTGGGAGTATAAATGGGTTCAACCATTGTGGAAGACAATGTGGCGATTCCTCAAGGGTCTAGAAATAGAAATACCATTTGATCCAGCAATCCCATTACTGTGTATATACCCAAAGGATTATAAATTGTTCTACTATAAAAATACATGCACACATATGTTTATTGCAGCACTGTTTCCAATAGCAAAGACTTGGAACCAACCCAAATGCCCATCAAAGATTGACTGGATAAAGAAAATGTGGCACATATATACCACGGAATACTATGCAGCCATAAAAAAGATGAGTTCTTGTCCTTTGCAGGGACATGGATGAATCTGGAAACCATCATTCTCAGCAAACTGACACAA
>CAUYQU010059733.1:0-25019 GCA_963574635.1 Cheracebus regulus
TATCTACCTTTAATTTTTGAAGTTGGTGATTTCAGGAGGAGTCTCTGAGGGGACTTTTTTTCTATTGAGGTTGTAGCTGTATCTTTTTTGGCCTGTAGAGGGCGTTGCTGGGCTCTCTCGGGTTCAGTCAGGTTGTTGAGTAGGGGTGGTCCTTCCCTGGAGTTTGCAGGTGAAATGGGTCCCGTCTTCCCAATGGCGTCTCTCCTTCCCCAGCTGGATCTTCTTGGTTGGGGTCAAGCTGGTGTGTTTGCTGCCGAGCTCTCTAGCGAGGGCTTCAGTTGAGTTCTGTGGAGGTGGGGCCTGCCAGGCCTTATGGTCTGTTTCCCTACTTTCAACTCTGCCTCCCTCTGTGGGATGGTCTCTCCCGCTGGCATTAGTCCAAACTCCCGCCCAGGTCTCTGTGACAATTTACCATGTCCGGCAGTAGCCACTGTTCAGATTTGCATCAACTACCCATGGCGCCCCACTGTCTGGCAGGGCTCTCATGGTCCATGGGTTGCAGGAGGGATGAGGTAAGCACAGGATCCGAAATGGAGCACTGAAGGGGTTAAGTCCCCTGACCCTCTGAGCCAGCTGCACATTTCAGGTGGGGACGTGCCCTCCTCTGTCTTGATTTCCCCTCCTGGGCAGCTCTCACCCTGCGGCTCCTTCCCTGGGCCTAATTTCAGTGCTCTATCAGTCCCACAGAAATGAACCCGGCACTTCCTTTGGAATCTTGAAGTCCTCTAGCCCTCTGCCTCTCATTCACTGGGAGCTGCATTCCGGTTCTGGCTTCTCTTGGCCATCTTGGTGCCCCCACTCCTAGAAAACATATTTAAAGATATCAAATATTTGCCCAGGTTCAACAGCCAGAAGATTGCAGAGAGAAAGCTGGACATAATATTTAACTTCTCCCATGCAAGTGAAGAATCTGCAACAGAGCAAAACCGGAAGTGGCAATACTGAAAGAAAAGCCAGAGACTATAGCCAGGTGACAGATTATCCTGATACCCAAGCAGCAAACAATCCCAAGGAAGTCAAGTCAAATTCTGCTGTCTTATGCCTGGCCACAGCCTGCTCTCGCCTTGCACCCTCCCAACCATCCTGTGTGCAACAGGCCCCTAAATGTTACTCTACTGCAAGCAGATGTGCAAAGAAAACGTAATGTCTTTCTGGAGTCTGCCGTCTCGTCTTTGCGATTGGTGAGCAAGAATGCAATTAAGTAAGTGTTCAATTCAGAAAAGCTGTCACAAATAAGATGTAAATTTGGCAGAAGGGCAGGAGAGGGTAGGTTTGGGAGGGTCTGCTGTGGGGCAGGAAGACTTCTGAAATGACAGGGGAAAGCCTGTGAGTTCTATGGACTGGCGTGGAGAAGGAGAGAAGAGCACGGAATAGATGAGGGCCAGAGGAAAGTGACTGGTAGAGAATAACCTCCCCCTATTTTCAAGGGAGGCTGACACATGTGCATTTGTACTGTAGGTAAAGGCTGTGCAATTGCAGAGAGAGAAGAGATCCAGGAGGGAAGGGGTGTACAGAATCATGTCTACTCTTGCTATAAACAGCCACTCACATTTGTACATCACTTTACGTATATAATACACTTCACATACATAATCACACCAGGTACTCCAGCCATCATTGTTCTAACCTATAGGTCTTTTCTCTGTGAGACATCAATGGAAGGCAATTGGCATGTGTGTGAAACCAAGACTGTTTACACTTCATGCTTCAAAGCTAATCATCTCCCAGTCATTTTATTTGTTCATCTGTTTTCATGTAAAGTGTCCATTGTAAATAGAATTGGGGACAGCCAGGGTTACATACATATGAAAATGTCCTCAATTACTTTAAAATGCTGATACTTGTCCCTCTGTAGAAGCAGCCTAAGACAGCACTTACAGGTGCCCAAGCTTTTAAATGAGTCCCAAGACCTTCCATTAACATATCATTCATTTGCTTTCATAAGGGAAGCACAAACAGATCCCCAGTTAAGGCTTTTCTCATCCTTCCAGGCTGTTTACAAACTCTAACAGGTTTTGGTCATGAGTGATATTGGGTGGCCGTAATATGCTATTTTGCAAAGAGTGGGTACAGTTGACTAGCAATTTTCTGCACACGGATGACCCAGATGGCGAAGATCACTCTTCCATGTCCATCTGCTGGATCCTCCTTAAGGTAGGTCAGGGGCATGTGGCTCTCCTTCCAGCGTCATTCCTCACTCCTGAGCCAGCCTAAAGTTTATCTCTAGTTTTCAAGTTACCCACTGACATTGAGAGCTGCCTTCATATATCTCCCACAACCCCGGCCCCAGGTCCCCACCATATCAGATTAAACAAAAGTTAATAAAAGGCGTGGAGCCACGATTATTATACTGGGAGTCCAAGGGAACAGCATACATAGAGCACCGTGTCATTTAAATTGGCAGATTCCCACCCCAGGCTTCTTTTGACAAACATCGGTGTGGCTCCAGTTGGCCACCAGCATGAGCCAAGTGCCCGTTGCTGTTGTCTGTTGGCAGCCACACATCCTGAGGCAGCTCCAGCTGTGGCCACTGCCACACTTCCTGCCAGGAAGACTGTGACAGGTAGACAGCAGGGGGGCCCATCATGGGACTGAACGCAAAGCTGCCTTCCCTCCTTTGTCCGCATTCCCCCATGTGTCCAGTTTTAATGCTTCTCTTCCCCCATGCGTGGTTGTCTTGACTGATGTTTAAAAATACCATAGGCAAATGTCTGTCTTCCTACCTATACATCATCTATCATCTAATAGCTCTAGATGAATATATACGAACCTTAAAAATATTCTCATCGAAATTAAGACCGTGAGCTGTAATTAGGACTTCATTTAAAAAACTGTTGGTGCTGTTATCCTATTTTGGCTCCTGTCAAATGAAATGTTTGCTCTTCTTACCTTTGCACATTTCCACATGAGCAAACACACAGCTCTTCCTAGAGAACGAGAAAGACTGCATCTTAGATTCACACCTGTAGGTGGTGAGGTTTTCTCGGAGGCTGTATAGAAACACCACATTTCCTAGGGGCTTGAAGGAAAGTAATTTTAAAATGGTTCAAGTTCTTTTCTGGGAGGCGACCCTTGGTGACCACAGCTAGAAGTTTATTTATTATGTGTTGATTCATTTGTTCATTCAATGCATATTTTCTAAGAGGTTTTTACGTACTAATTATGAGGACACAGACAAATCAAGTGAGACATTTTCCTCCAATACAGTATAAACAAGGAAAAGAATTTTTCTAGAATCACCTTAAATCCACCCACTTGGTCCTTTTCAGAGCATGTTCACATCACTTCTCTCCTTGGATGCCACAAAATAGGCGAGGCTGGTATGATTCTCTTCAATGGAGGAGAAAGCCAAGGTCTACCCAGGCTGTGCTGTTGGTTGTTGGTGGAGCCTGTACCAGGACCTCTCACCAGCTGTGTAACTCAGGGCAAATTACCCAACTGCTCCGGGCCTCAGTGTCATCATCTGTAACAATGGCCTGAATAATACCTATTTCATAAACTAATATTTGTGAGGTGCTTAGCACAATTCACAGCACAGAACAGGCACTCAACACACAGTAGCTATTCTTAGCTGTTAGAAGCTCTGCCTAGACGCTGCTGCTGCTGTGAAGCTAATAATGCCCTACAGGGCTGGCTCTCCTGGCATTTTCTGAAGTGATGTCTAGCTCACTTTTAGCACTTGCAGTCAACAGTGGATTTTAGTTGAGAGACGGTAAAGCTGCATTAATGGGCAAGATCCCCGCATCTTTTTTTATCCATCCCCTCTCCATACAAACACACATGCACGTGTGTGTGCATCACACGCACCTCATATCCAGGACTATCTCCAGTCTCGGTACCTCTCCAACCCTTTTTAGGCTGTGGTGGAAATGGGGTCAGCTAACTCCAAGGAGAAGGTGCTGCAGTCAGAGGCCTGTGGGACCTGAACGGTTGCTAGGTTACCATCCCGTGGGACTGGTCTGCTCCAGCTGGCCTGGAGGCTTGACAGATTTCAGCTGATTCTGAGTAACTCTGCTTCTTTGCTTTTAAGGCCCCCCAGGAATGTGTGTGTGCACCAAGGAAGATTTGTCATGAGCTTGGGAGGACTGCCTGGACCTGATCCCGGCAGCTGTGCTGATCAGGAGGAAGGAAGCCAGAAGGGTGCAGAGGGTGCAGGCAGGGTTCTCTACATCTGCTG
Source organism: Cheracebus regulus (assembly GCA_963574635.1). Classification (NCBI taxonomy): domain Eukaryota; kingdom Metazoa; phylum Chordata; class Mammalia; order Primates; family Pitheciidae; genus Cheracebus; species Cheracebus regulus. The sequence continues at coordinate 4,178 of CAUYQU010059733.1, forward strand.
TGCTTGTTGACGCCTCACAAAAAAAGCCAAAAACCAGTGGACTCTGTTTGTCAAGGGAGATTTTCATGGTTTTTTAAGTGAAAAGAAGTGAGTGTGAGTGTGGGATTGATAAGGGAAGGTTCAGGCCTTTCGGAATTTGTCTTAAGTAGCCTCTGTGAGTATAACACTGATGAATGTGGCTACACTCACCACCAGCGACCTTCAGTGATGGCAGGAGAGAATTCCTGATACAACCTCATTCAGCTGTACAACTCTGAACCCAGCAACTATTTTTTATGTATTTGCTTATTTCTGAGAATTGGGCGAGGAAGTCATTTTTCACTCCACTCCACAAATAGTTATAGACCCTTAGTATAAGTTAGATGTGGTGCTAGCTTTAAGGATGCAGTAGTGAGTGAAGCAGACGGGGCCCTGTCCTCATGGACCTTCTAGTCTAGGGGAAGGTGGAAATAGAACTAGTAATGCCAGTGTGCTGAGTGTTATAAAAATCAATTATATGGAATCACACACCACAGGGAAACTTGAGAGACAATATAGCCTGGGGTCCAGAATGTGCACTGTAAAGCCAGATAGTCTCCTTGGGAATCTTGGCTCTGGCATTTACTAACTAGCCTGGTTTAGTCTCATTTATAAAATGGAATAGTAATAATAATACTATTTATTTAATAAGGTATTTATATATAAATTGATTAATGTATAAAAACAATTAGATCAGTTTCTGGCACAAAGTAAATAATCAATATGAGTTATTATGGACTCTTCCTTGCTTTGGTGGGTCTTTTTTAAAGAATCATGTCCTATTTTTAACTCTGCGGTGCGCTAACTTCAGGAGAGAGAGCAAACCCACTTTCTGCCTCATTATAGTTAATTTCATCCTTGATAAGCTACTTTAGGATACTTTAAGAAAAGAAAGCAAACCATGTCTAGTGTTCTGAGAACTGGGCTAGAAGTACATTTCTGTGTATTCTCACAAGCTGGTCATCTAAGACCGGCCCCTCAAACCTAAGACCAAATGAATAGCCCAGGAGGTGCTGATATGAAGTCATTAAAATGAGCACATCTGCAGGGCAGGATTCTAGAAATTGGTGCCAAGGATAGGAGTAAGTTCTCCTTGTAAATGTGACTCTGAAAAGGCATCTTTTCAGAGAATAAAGGCTAATTAATAAAGATTGGTTGCTATTCCTGGCATTGAGAGTTTTAAGGCACTTATTCGAGAAAAACAAAGTGGTATTGACCGAGCCTTAAAGCCAGACATGATAAGGGCACTGGAAACCATCCACACAGAATAAACACATAAACACTTTCTTGTCATTTTCCCATAAATGGGGAGAGCGGAAATCTGCCCGCCTTTGATTCAAAGATCTTGTAAGACTTTAAAATAAACATCAGAAATATGTCTGAGAACGGCACAGCACCTTAGACTAAGCCACTCTGGACAGTGAGATGAGACGCCTGTCTCAACTCTCTAACTCAAAGACCCAAGTCTTCTGTTTCTGTCAGCTGCGAACCCCAGTGTCTTCTGTGGTCATCCAGAGTGTTCGTGTTTAGAGGGAAGTTAGAAATAACATAATCCAAACCCCTTCCTTTATAGCAAGGCAACTGAAGTTCAGAGAGGGGAGACCATCCAGAGCCTCACCCAGGTAATGGCAGGGCAAAGACCGAAAGCTAGAAGCCGTTTGTTGTCTACACCTTCTTGTAATATCTTGGGTGTTGTTTACCATCTGCAGGCAGATTCTCTGGCCATCATCAGGCTCCATGATAATTATTAACAACTTGAAAGCAAGGACAATACCAAATACCATGGAGTGATGTTTGCCTCCAATAGATGGTTTTGTTCTCACGAAGTTATCACTCTCTGAATGGTTTCTTATTTTCTAGGCACCTGATGTCTGATGGTGAGCAATGTCTAAGCCTCAGTGGTTTTGATAACTAGGCTTTCTTCCAGCAGAGCTTTTCCTCTCTTGCTTTTTCCTCATCCGGAAGCCCCTCTTCCCAGCATTGCTGCTTCTCTTTCGGGTAAACACACATGCAAAGCCTGCCCTGATCCTCCCTCTAGGCAGACCTTGATGCACCTTCTTTTGGGCTCCTTTCACTCTTTAGACTTGTCCTTTATGAGACATGAGCCTCATGATTAAGATTGCCATAATATCTTATTATGATTGTTATTAGATTATTATAATAATCATATCATCATTTATTTGCTGGTCTGTCTTCCCAATAGATCATATACTTCATAGGATCAAGAAGAAGAATTCTGTTTTTCTAGAGCCTCGCCTGTTGGCTGAAGAGCAGTTTATCCATCAGAACAGGAGGAAAGGCTGAGTACCTGGCCACTGGCTCGGAACAGCAGATGATGTGGTGGGAGCAGGTACATATTATCTTCCGGTTTCCTCTGCTCTTTCTGTAAAATAGAAAGGAGGATCCTTGCCTAAGAGTAAGGATGGGGCAGGAGGAGGTATGGATGTCTGGGTAGAGACAAGAAGAGAAGGTATGAGGTTGTCAGGAGTGAGGAACAGAGCATGGACTAGTCTGGGAGCAAGACGGCTGACAGGAGAAGGGCCAAGGGTGTGGGAGAGTCTAAGTTGTGTGAGACGTTTATCTAGGACAGTGGGTGAGACTGGACCAGGCAACTGTAGCAGTATCTCTGAGAAGCACTTGGGGTCTACTTGAAGTTAGAGGCCATGAATTTCAAGGGAGACCACTGGCCAAATTGAGTGTTTTTTCTAGATGCATCCATTGTGCAGAGGAAGGCTCGGAGTTGATAGAAAGTTGTAGTTACTGTTGTCAGGGTTTTGCTGAGAGAATGCCACAGTGGGAGAGAGAGGCCAGGATGGTGTGGGAGCAACGTCAAGGACTCAGAACAGTGATGGACTGTGGGATCTCAGCAGGGTGAAAAGGGAGGGAATGAATGAGGGGTCTGAGGGACAGTGGTAGGGCCATATGAGGACCAAAGAACTCTGAGATCAGCCTGCCAGGGTAGGGAGTGAGAAGAAACCTGGGAGAAAATTTGAATGGCTAGAGAATGCACTTCATGGAGGCTGACATGGTAAGACACTTTCCTCTTTAAATCCTGAGGCCCAGGGCAATGCAGATGGTCAGGACCATATTTCAGGGAGCAGAAGAATGCCTATAGGCTCTTGCCCACAGAGTGAGCTACTGCCAAGTCTTTGCTCCCAGTCACCAAGTCCCCCTCTCTCTTCATTTCTTTGTTCACTCTTTTGCCCATTCCACAAATACCCAGTGAGGCATGTCAGCAGAACGTGTGCCATGGCAGGCAGGTCCACTCCCTGGAGCAGAGGAAGGTTGCTCACCACATTAGATATTATTCACCCTATTTTACAGACAAGGAAACTGAGGACCAGGGAAGTGATGTTACTTGCCAAAGTTTACACAGCCAATGGTATCTTGCTGTGGGGCACCTGGACTCATACTCAGTTCTGCTGGGCTCCTTGTGCAGAAGAGACTTGAGCCACTGCCTGGGTATCCACGTTCTCCTTAAAATGGTCCCTGGATTTATCCCATCCATTTGTCTGAGTGGGAATTTTTTTCAGACCTCCCAAGATTCTGAAAGAGAAGCAGATTTGAGTGGCTTAGGATAGTTTAGAGCAGTAATTTTCCAAGAGTTGGGTTATGACATTGGTGTGTGACAAAAATAATCAAATTTAAAAATGCAAAATTTATATATACAGGACAGCAATGACTATTCCTTATGCTGAGTATGTTCATTGACTTAATAATATTTTTGTATTAAAGTAGTCTTAAATGCAATTCTTTTTTGATTTTAAAACATCGTTTTTTATGAAGACAAATAGAAGATAAGAATGTGTTTGCTTGTTTTAACGTCCATACTAGGCAAAATAAATTATTGTGGCTGTATTAGTTTTCATAATGCTTTTGGTCATTTTACCAGTCCATGAAATTAAAGTCTGGGAACCACTTGTTTAGAGAAAACAGACTTTCAGAAAACAGCCTGTCCTGAAGTGACCTGGCTTTAGTGTCTGGAGTGAGAGGGAATTCTTTGCTTTGAGACTTCTGTCTTCCCTGAGCCAAAGAAAGTCATGGAAAGGTTCATGGATTGAAGACCCTTAAATTTTCCTTAATGTGTATACAAATCCATGCCTAAGTTGATTTTCTGTATCATTTACCCTAGGAGTGGATTTGAAGCTGGCATGCTCTTTCTTGAGTCCCTAAGTGCCATGGGATAAAGTGTCCACACAGCCTGACATCAGGGCAGAATCTCTCCAGCTGGGGTTTCCAGGAAGCTTTGAGCAAGAGGTGTGGAAATCAGAGCCTCAGCAGCTGCTGCCTGCTGGGAACAATAAACTGTGGCCCTCCCTTCAAGCAGAACTTTGTTTTCTGCTGGTGTTGTATCAAATATGCTGTCAGTGTCTCCATTGGTCAGCAGTAACCAGCCAGCAGCCCCACAGCATGAGAAGCCAGAGAGTTAAGGGTCCTAAGGTCAAGGAAGCAAGGTCTTCGTGGATCAGCTATGGAGCACTACCTTAGCCTTGCTGGCTTGGGCCTAGGGAAAGCTATACATCACATCCTAATGAGCAAATGTGAAAGGATCAGAGAATGATGAAATGACTTCTGCTCAGAAGGTCACTGAGTAATGGGTATCCTGATGTTTTCTTGAACCAAGTTACAAGACGGAATCTGCTAATCTTGAAAGAAAAGGCTTTGTCATATGTCAATGTTCATCTTTTGTTTATCTCACATTCTCTTTGTCATCAAAATCAATATCTCCTCTTCCTCCTTTTTCTCCCCCTCTGCCATTTCCTTCTTTATTTAATGTATAGACTTCTTTTCATTTAGGCTATTCATCCTGCACAATACAGTCTGATGGCTCTGGTCACAGGTTACAGATTTCTGAGATTTCTCATGCTGCCACAAATACATATGTTTGGACATTGGGCACATTATTTTTTTAACTTCTAGTTTAGATTTAGGGGGTACATGCCAGTTTGTTACCTGGATATATTGCATGATGTTGAGGTTTGGAGTATGAATGATCCCATCATCCAAGTACTGAACATAGTATCCAGTAGTTAGTTTGTCAACCCTTCTCTTTATCCTTCCCCATGTGGCAGTCCAGTTTCTACAGTTGTCATCTTTATGTCCATATGTACCCAATATTTAGCTCTCACTTATAAGTTAGAGCATGTGGTATTGGGTTTTCTGTTACAGATTAATTTGCTTAGGATAATGGCCTTGAGCTGCATCAGTGTTGCTGCAAAGGACGTGATTTTGTTCTCTTTTTTGGCTGTGTAGTATCCCATGATGTATATATACCACATCTGGAAAAGTCCTATCCACCATTGATGGGCACCTGGGTTGATTCCATGTCATTGCTATTGTGAATAGGGCTGCCATGAATATACACATGCATGTGTCTTTTTGGTAGCATGATTTGTTTTCTTTTGGATATACACCCAGTAATGGAATTGTTAGATCAAATGGTAGTTATGTTTTAAGTTTTTTTGAGAAATCTTCAAACTGCTTTCCACAGTGGCCGAACTAATTTATATTCCCACCAACAATGTACAAGCATTCCACTCCCTGTTTTTGACAATGAGGTCTTTGTCATCAAGGCTGGAGTGCAGTAGCACACTCATGGCTCACTGCAGCCTTAACCTCCCAGGCTCAAGTCATCCTCTCACCTCAGTCTCCTAAGTAGCTGGGACCACAAGTGCAAACCACCACTCTTGGCTAATTTTTAATTTTTTAAAAATAGAGACAAGGTCTCATTATGTTGCCAAGGCTGGCCTCGAACTCCCATGCTCAAGGAATCCTTTTGCCTGGGCCTCCCAAAGTGTTGGAATTACAGATGTGAGCCACCACAGTTGGCTCACTTTTCTCTGCAGCCTCACCAACATCTGTTGTTTTTTGACTTTTTAGTGATAGCCATCTGACTGATGTGAGATGATATATCACTGTGGTTTGGCTTTGCATTTCTGTGATGATTAGAAAAGTAGAGCATTTTCCTTACGTCTCTTGGTCATTTGTGTATCTTCTTTTGAGAAGTGTCTATTCAAGCAACAATAGCATTCCCCTTTCTAGTGTTGTTGAAGGATTAAATTTTTTAAAATGTCTGTAAAGCTCCAGAAGTGCTGACCACAGAATAAGCATGCGATTAATGTTAGCTCTTATGATTATCTGTAAAACGTACACCATAAGCAGGGAATGGGTTTAGAGATTCATACTAACAAGCATTTATAAGCACATACAATTGTCTTAGTGTTAAGGGAGGGTACCACAGAATGACATCTTTGTCATCTGGTGCCATTGGTTTTGGTCATTATTTAAGGTATGACTGAATCACCTGCCCCCAAGAATTCTTCCTGGAAAGTCCCTCCTGAAAGTCTTTCCTAGAGATTGTCCCAGGTGTGGGACAACTTCTAGATGACTGTCTCCTTTGGCTTTAGTGTGTTAATCCCTTAGTCAGAAACATAATTTCAATGAGACAGATTCCTAGTTTTAGTAGAAAATCAGGGCTTTTTGAAAACCACTTTGAATATCCAAAGTCAAAAATATCCAAGTGACCTGAAAAAAAAAAGTCACCATACTTTTCAAAAATCTCTACTTTTCTCTATCTACAGAAACGGGAAATCTGGCTATGGAAGATACTTTTTCCTAAAATGTATAAGCCTATCTTGTAGAATAATTTGATTCATAGCTTACACTTAGCAGCATTGTTTCCCTTGGAACAGAAATGGGTGTACTCCTGAGACTGTAAACCGAGACCCTTTTCATATGTTAAGCTATAAACCTAAGATTCTTCCACGTGTAACATGGAAGGTATAAGCCTATGTAACGGCAGAACCTTCCTTTGTCAGGGAAGCTTGGCTGTCAGGCAACTATGCCACCTTGCTCCCAGCCAAATAAACCCTTCTTCCTCCTGTATTCAGTGTCCGAGAGATCCTTTTCCCCCGGCCACACCCGCTACAGTGTGAGCCACAGTGCCCAGCCAGTTGTAACTCTTTAAAAGAAATAAAGCTCTCCTTTACAAATTAAAAAAAAAAAAGAAGGAAGATTATAGTTGCTAAAAACTAAAGGCTGCTTTAATTCTAGTGGCCCATGATGCCTGAAACACTAGAGAACATTTGTCGTGCTGGTTCTGTGAGGTTGTTGAAGGGCTGAGATGAAACACGTTTGGAAACTTTTAGTGTGTTAGGTGACTCAGAGCAGGAACTGCATCCCTAATGCATGTTCTCATTAGCAGAATTGCTTTCTAATTTAAAAACTCACCAGACCATCGCTCAGTTTCATCCTACACATTCAACTAGGAGAGTACATGTTGCACTAAAGAAGTAGTTTTTCTGCCATTGATTTGAAAACAATATTTGTTCACTAATGCAAAATGGATCAAGATTTTAATTTATCTTTGAATGCTCGGGAGCATGTCCATCTTTGAATACACTGATTTTAACTTTGTTGTAAGGCAAGGTGATTTGGGCTCTCATAAAATCACTGGAGATGTGGGGCTAAAGAAATGCTTTCACTCCAAAGAAAGTACAGCAGTTTCACTTCAGTGAAATTCCAGTAAAATGACCCTTTCAAATGATACAAACTTTAGACTTGTTCTTTGATTTGAAAACGTTTTACAAGAAAAGAAATTCTTCTAAAAAGAAAAATTTTTATGAGAAAAGAAATTTCATCAAGTGAAAAGATCAAGTAAACAGAACTTCAAATATTTTATCTCACATTTTTCTACATGGTTAAGGAAACGGTTGTGTTTGTAATGCACAGAGAATAAAACAGAGCATTTTTGATCGATCATGAAAATGATACTCAACAATGTGTCCTTTTAGAGTTTGAAAAATACTGAGATGTCTTTAAAAAGTGATAATATTTTATTTTAATCATAGTATGCAAAAAGTTCCTAGGTTTTGTAAATTTGGTACTGTGTATTTTTATTTACATCAGAATTAATGTAGCCTAAATTTTAAAATTTGTCTTAATTTTTGCTCTCTCTAGACAAGGATTAGCATTTCTCATCCTCCAAAAATGCCACAGGCTTCCTAGACATATCTCTTTGAGGAGCTGGTTAAGGTTGCAAAAATACAATTAGGAAGAATGTTCCAGAATTTGATATTACACTAGGGCAAATATAGTTAATAATTTATTGTACCTTTCAAAATAGCAAGAAAATAAAAATTAAGATGTTTCAACCACAAAGAAAAGGTATATGTTTGAGGTAATGGATATTCCAGTTACCCTGAGTTGGTCATTGCATGTTGGATACAGGTGTTGAAATATCACATGTTCCCCAAAATATGGACAACTATTAAATAATCAATTGAAAATGCCTTAAAATCATTTTTAGGCCTGCTACAGTGGCTCGCACCTTTAATCCCAACATTTTAGAGGCCAAGGAGGGATGATCACTTGAGGACAAGAGATTGAGACCAGCTTGGGCAACGCAGTGAGACAGGGGGATCTTTTTTCTACAAAAAAATTAATAAGTAAAAAATTACCTGTGTGTAGTGGTGCATGCCTGTAGTCACAGCTACTTGGGAGTAGCAGGAGGCTTGCTTTAGCCCAGGAGGTTAGGACTACAGTGAGACCTAATTGTGCCACTGCCCTCTAGCCTGGGCAACAGCATGAGACCCTGTCTCAAGAAAAAAAAAATGGCTGGGCACAGCGGTTTATACCTGTCAGCCCAGCACTCTAGGAGGCCAAGGCAGGAGGATTGCTTGAGGCCAAAAGTTTGAGACCAGCCTGGGCAACATCATGCGACCCTGTCTCTACAAAATAATAATAATAATATCAAAGTTTCATACAGTACCATTTACTCTTGTGATTGGTATAGAGTTCTATGGGTTTTGAATAATGAATGGAGTAATGTATCCAGCATAATACAAACCAGTTTCATCACCTCCAAAAATTTTGTTTGCTGCCCCTTAGCAGTCAAATATCCCCTTCTCATACCCTCCAAGTCTCTGGCAACAACTGATCTGTCCTCCATTTATATAGTTTTGCCTTTTCCAGAATCTCATAATAAAGGAATCATATAATACTATGTAGCCTTTTGGGTATGTACTCTTTCACTTGGCAAAATGAATTTGAGTCATCCATGTTGGAACATGTATCAGTATTTGGCACCTTATTATTGCTAAGTAGTGTTCATCATATGTATATACCACAATTTGACGAGCCTATCACCTGTTGAAGGAAATTTGGGTTGTTTTTTAGTTTTTGACAACCATGACTAAGCTGATTATAAACATTCATGTACAGGCTATTATGGGAATATAAGTTTTCATTTTCTTTAGGTAAATTCCTAGGAGTGAGGATCGTTGGGTCCTTTGGAAAGTGTATGTTTAACTTTATAAGAGACTGCAAAACTATTTTCCAAGGTTGCTGTATCATTTTGCATTCCTTCTAGATATTTATCAGAATTTCAGTTGCTCTGTGTCTTCACCAGCACTTGGCATTGTGAGTTTCCTTTTACTGTAGTCATTCTAGGAGTATGGTGGCGGTTCACCATGATTTCAACTTGATTTGTGATGCTGAGCATCTTTCCATGTTCTTATTTTCCTTCTTTTTATCTTCTGTGGTGAAATATCTGTCCAAGTATTTTGCCCATTTTTATTGAATAATTTGCTTCGTTTCTGCTGAAGGAAAAGGTGGGGCATCCACAGAATGATGAAAGTCCTGGGTTTGCACATGAAAATGGAGGCTGAAACCAAGAAGCTTCTTTATATATTTTAGATACAAGTTCTTTGTCAGATATGTAATTAGAAAATATTTTACTCTGAATCTGTAGCTTAATTTTTTCCACCCTATTAAAAGTGGTCTTTGTAGGTAAAGAGGTTTATTATATATTTATCTGAGACAGCTGGAGTGCAGTGGTGCAATAACAGCTCACCACAGCCATGACTTCCCAGGCTCAAGTGATCCGCCCACCTCGGCTTCCTGAGTAGCTGGTACTGCAGGTACCTGCCACCATGTCCAGCTGGTGGAATATCATAGAACTATAGAACAGGTAGGACTTTAGCTACTGTCTAGGGGTATCTAATTTCCTTATATTTCAGAAAGAAAAATTAAAACCTAGACCAGTATAGTGGCCCACTCAAAGTCACTTACAGTAATGATCCAAGGTCTGCTGTGGCCCCTGCAGGCCTTTCCACCTGTTTTCCAGGAAATTCCACAGCAGGCTATGCAGAACATTATTTCTGTGCATTAGCTGCAAAAACAGAGTCCTGTGGTCACATATGTCGAGAAATGCTGTATACCCACTCTCCAGGGCATATTAACATATTACAGGATTTAAGGAGTCCATGTAAAGGTATTTGTTGCACTCTGTTTGAGCCAGGTTTTCCGTGTTTATTTGTCTTCAGGATTAGTTTGCCTGAAACCCACCAACATAAACATTACCTGCCTGATGGACTGTGTCACAGGTCAGAATAGGCTGGGAGTCAATGACTCTATAGACAAGAAGCATAAGACCTGGATGGTTACAGCTCCCGGGCAGGTTTGCGAGGAGAGCAAAACACTCTAAGGCTCACATTCACCAGGCTCTAAAAACTAGCAAAATTGTTTACTCAGAATCCAAATAAATAAAGGATTAGGTTTTTTTACTCTTATGAAACAGAGACAAAAGATAAGTTTTCTCTTAAGATAAAATTGAGTATATATGTATGAATTACTCAGGTCATAGCCTTATAATTTTATTAGGTATAGGAAACTGGAGGTGAGCCTGTCCTAAGTTCAGACTACACTCCCTATGTATGTGCAGACATACTTACAAATGTTGTTCCTTCTCACTCCATGTCAGAGATGGGAATGAGTAAGATACATCCCAGATAGTAAGGACCTCAGAGTCTCATATGTCTTCTTCTTTTGGAGAAGGGAGGTAGGAGGGAGTCATAGTTTTCTCGGTTCTAATTCCCACCTAAAAACCTGAGGAATCCAGTTTTCTGGAGAGCCCAGGGCTCTTCTTACAAACTAGCCCCTGGGTATGAAAGAAACATCTTATTATCAAGCAAGAAGCAATGACAGGGTCTGATGCCTTTTTTTCAAGTTCCCAACTCCCCGCTGCTTCTGGCTCAAGTCCTGCTGCTCTCATCCCTGGTTCTGTCATGTGGTTTCTGCTCTCTGCGCCTCTGGCAGCAGCTTCTTTCAGGTGGGTCTTTGGATGGCTCTTCCTGCCAGCGTGCCTTCTGCCCCCTGCCTCCTTCACACTGTGCAGACAGCTGGAGCTCTTTCCAGGCGTTGCCAGAAAGGACTGAAAGTCACCCTCTCCGAAGAAAGCCCCTGCCAAGCTTGTCCTAGGAAAAGACAGCTAGATCAATGGCCTTCTCTTCCTACATCTGTTTGGTTGAGTATCTGCCAGGCACTGAGCTAGATGACAGATACAAGGTAGATATGACTGTGTTCTTGTTTTTAAGAAGTTTATGATCTATGAGGAAGGAAGTCATACTTACAGATAATTTAAGGGATCTGGTAAGTGCTACAACAGAGGTCTAAACCGAGTGCTATGGACGCTGGCCTTAGTCTAAGGGTTGTAACAGGACACCTCCTGCCTCCTGCACAGGTTCCTCTGCTGGAACACAGCTCCACACTGCGACACAGATGGTCTCTGGAAGGCAAGACTTGTTTCCTCAAAGAGAATTACATGTCTGATTTGGATTTCCTTTTTCCCTGATTGTCACAGACCCCATACTCATCAAGGGTAACATTCTCCCCTCCTCAGGCCCAGTGTTCTTTCAGACCGTAGAACGGGGTGAAATTCTGGCTTCAAAGGATTGATCCAGCTTGTGTCTGAGGGCAGGCACCATTCTGCAGGGGGTTACCTGTTCCTTCCCTTGAGGCACTGGGGCAAAAGCAGCACCCGCCTAGGTATTAAGCCCTGCATGCATTGGCTATTTTTCCTGGTGCACTTCCTCCCCCAGTGCCACCCCCAACAGACCCCGGTGTATGTTGTTCCCCTCCGGCATTCACATTTCTTACTGCTGCTATCTTTGCTTTGTTCTTATTGACTCTAGAGAAGGATACAGTCTTGGTCAACATTTTGAAAATAGAAGAGGCGAGGTTATTAAATGATCATTGCCATAATTCCCACCAACCCTCTCTTCAATATTTCTAAATTTAGAACATTTGAATATCTTGTTTTCTAACCCATTTTTCATCAGTAGCAAAAATATGTGTAAAATGGGCATAAACAGGAAGCCAATGGTGAGATTATAGTTTCTCAATGATCATTAAGGAAGATTTTCCTGAAACCAAATTTTAGAATGGTCCCTTTTTCTGGCATCCTGTAAGTTTCTGAGTTTGCAGATTTGGGATGGGCTAGGTATATGGTTTCCCACCACTTTTATAATTAAGGGCAAAAGCTGCTGTGACCATAGCAGAGGGGAGGCTGAATTGGCAAGCCAAGATCTGCATACATGTGATAACTCAACATCCAGAGATTGATGCCTTGAAAACATCTGTATCCATGTATCCATCACCTTTGGAAAGCCTTGCTTAGAACCTCTAGTGAAGCCCATTCACAACAGTCAGGGTGAACCAAACTCAGCTTCAATATCCTGTATCTCAGATAACTCATCTTCTCCCCAAGAAGTGTGTTTCACTTTCAAGCTTTCTGGTTTTTATTTTTATTTTTTTCAGCCTACTGTAATCATTAGAAAATATCAAATCAATCAACTGATGAGTTAAATTTGAGTGTTAATTTTTTTAAAGTGCAGACTTTATATTTGCCATTAAATCCTAGCTTTGCTTCTAAAACAAACAAACAAACAAACAAAAAAGCACTCACATTCTCAACCCTAGTCATTTATATTGCCAAAAAAGGTTAAATATCATTCAGCATAATAGCAGTGTAAAATTCAGTTTTATGTTGTACTCTGTACTCTGTCTTTAAAAGTGGTAATCAGAATACAGTGCTCAAGATACTATTATAAAATAATTTAAAAATAGCTATTAGAAGCTATATATAAAAATAATTGGCATTTCTTTTAAGATAGTTATGTCAGGCAGTTATAAACATTAAAACAATTACATAAAATATAAAAACAGATAAACAACGTAACCAGGTGGAGCATACGTCAGACACGCAAGGTTGACTTACCATCCAAAAATGATGTGATTTACCATATTAACACACTAAAAAAAAAAAAAAGTGAGTGATCACCTAGATACAGAAAAAGCATTTGACAAAACCCAACACCCATTTTTCTTAGCCAATTTGAAAGAGAGGTTAACTTCCTAGCCCATAGAAAGAGGATCAACAGAAAATGCACAATAAACATTATATTTTATATAATATACACATATATTATATATATTATATTATATTATATTATATATTATATTATCAGGGAGGAGCTGGTACTACAGGCAGGCACCACCACATCTGGGTAATTTTTTAATTTTTTTGTAGAAATGGGTCTTCCTATGTTGCCTAAGCTGGTCTCATGTAATCCTCCCAACCTCAACTCCCAAAGTGCTCGAATTATATGCAAGAGTCTCTGCACCCAGTTCCAACTGTCTTTTGATTATTTATTTATTTATTTTGAGACAGAATCTCCCTCTGTTGCCCAGGCTGCAGTGCCATGGCTTGATCCTGGCTCACTGCAACTTCCGCCTCCCGGGTTAAAGCAATTCTCCTACCTCAGCCTTCTAAGTAGCTGGGACTACAGGCATGCGCCACCACACCAGGCTAATTTTTTTTTTTTTTTTTTTTGTATTTTTAGTACAGACGAGATTTCACCATGTTAACCAGGCTGGTCTCGAACTCCTGACCTCAAGCAATTTGCCCACCTTGACTACTCAAAGTGCTGGGATTAGAGGTATGAGCCACTGCACCCGACCTGTCTTTTGATTATTTCTAAACATAAAGTCTGATCTTAAGAGAGTGCCATTAGGGCACCCTGGCTTACCATTGTTCTTCAAATAATGTTTACAATCCTCAGCACTACATGGTAGCTTGTACTATTGTTAGGAAATATCTGCTGTCCTACCCTGTCCTATTGATGGCAGTCTCAGCTGTGTAATTTACATTGTCCACTGAAATGAGAAGTTGCTATAGGCCATCTCCTAACGGGTGATTTGAAAGCCGTGTGATACTTCCAACAAGGCTCTTTTCTGTCTGCCATGAGGCTGCTATACTCCCATTAGCAGTTGTTTTTCAGCTCTTGGCCCTGAATAAAGATGTGGAAGAAAGTCACAGTCAACCTCCTATGACCTTGTAATATGAGCAGATCATCCTTTGTTGGTGTGAAAGACTGAGATTTGGGGGATTATTTGTTATCCCAGTATAATATCGCCTATGCCAATGGAGACAAACGGCCTAAAGGGTTTTCCTCTCATTCTTCCCAAGCACCTTTTCACATTCAGATCTTCTCTCCCTTTCTTGAAAACTTCAAACTCCTTCATACTTGAGGGCCCTGATACATGCTGCTCATTCCACCTGGAATCTGCTTTTATTTTACTTTTTTGCTGTATTCTACCTCACCTCCCACTCCCATCACATGGCAAATGCTTACTCATTCTTTAGGTCTCAGGGAAGCTGGTTTTACTTTCTCCAAAAAAAATCCAAAAAGCAACAACAACAACCAAAAATAGAAAACAGTTACTATAACCGTATTCCTTATGTTCAAAGACAGAATTACAGACATAGAAAATATAGAAAAAAGGCCCACATAAAATTTTTAGAAATGTAAATAATTATGTCTGAAATGAAAAGTGTACTAGACCCGACACAGTGGCTTAATCTATAATCCCAGCACTTTGGGAGACTGAGGTGGGCAGATCACTTGAGGCCAGGAGTTTGAGACCAGCCTGGTCAACATGGTGAAACCCTTTCTCCACTAAAATTACAAAAGAATTAGCCAGGTGTGGTGGCACACACCTGTAATCCCAGCAACTAGGGAGGCTGAGGCAGGAGAATCACTTTAACCTGGGAGGCTGAGGTTGCAGTGAGTCAAGATCACGCCACTGCACTCCAGCCTGGGCAACAGAGCCAAAAAAGAAAAGTATACTGAATAGCATTAACAGGAGATAACACATTGCAGTGGAAGAGGTTATTGAACAAGAAAAAAGGAAATTAGCAAGGATATAAAAGACAATACTGTCAACAAATTTGGCCTAATTTTAGAATGCTCCTTCCAAAAATAGCAAAATACACATTCTTTTTCCAAGCACACACAGAGTATTTAGCAACATAAACCATATTGTGGGCCATAAAACGAGTTAATAAATTTAAAATAATTCAAGTCATAGAAAGTATGTACTCTAACAATAATGGAATTAAGTTAGAAGTCAAGAAAATTTTGGGGAAATTCCCAAATGTTTGAAAACTAAAGAACACATGTCTAAATGTTACCAAGAAGAAATCAAAATGGAAATGAAAAAGTAGTTTGAACTGAATGAACATGAAAACACATTATATCGGATTTTCGGAGTGTCACTATACCCATAGAGTGGTATTATCTAGTGTATATAGTATACTTAAATAGAGTTTATGGATAGCAGTATTTAGGGGAAAATTTTAGTACTAAATAAACATATTAAAAAAGAAGAAATGCCTTAGATCAGCAACGTTAGTTTTCACTTTAAGAAACAAGAAAAGTAAAAACAAATGAAAACCCAAATAGAGAAAAGAAAAGGAGTAATAAAGATAAGGAATAAAATCAATGAACTGAAAAACAGAAAAACTACAGAAAAAAGCAAAAGTAACTTAATATGATTTTTCTGAGAAGACCAATAAAATTGATAAACCTCTAGCCAGAGTGACTAGGAAAAAGAGAGAGAAGACACAAATTACAAATATCAGAAATGAGAAAGATGACATCCCCACAAATTTTGCAGATATTTATGCTGATGAATTTAACTGCTTAAAAGAAATGAAAAAAAAAATCACGGAATGATAAAAACCAACAAAGCTCAATAAGAAAATATATATAACCTGAATAGCCCTATTATATATTGAAGACATTAAATTTTTAAGTAAAAAGAAAACTGCAGGTTCATAAAATAACTGATAAATTCTACCAAACATTTAACAACAACAAAAAATCAAGTTTATGCAACATCTTCAAAAAATTAAGAAAATAGAATAATTTCCAATGTATTCTATGAGGCCAGCATTACTCTGATACAAAAACTATATAAAGACGTCACATAAAAGAAAACAATAGACCAATATCCTTCATGAACACAGACATAAAATTATTTAAAAGTTTTAAAAAATCAAGTTCAACAAAATATAAAAACAAATAAACAACATAACCAAGTGGGGTATATGTTAAACTCGCAAGGTTGACTTATCATCCAAAAACGATGTAACTTACCACGTTAACACTCTACAAGAAAACCTGTGTGATCACCTAAATAGATACAGAGAAAGCATTTGACAAATGCCAACATCCATTTCTCCTAGCAAATTCGGGAGAGAAGTTAACTTCCTGGCCTGTAGAAAAGGGATCAACAGAAAATGTACAGTAAGCATTATATTAAACGGTGACAGATCAGAAACAATAAAAGAATGGCTACTCTTATTACTTCTATTCAATATTATACTGGGGGTTCTGGCCAGTACAATTAGACAAGAATTTTTTAAACGAAAAGCATCTCAATAGGAAAGGAGGAAACAAAACTGTTTCTAGACAAAATTATTATCTATATAAAAATTCAATGGAATTAACAAAAATCTGCTAGAACTAGCAAATAAGTTTAGCAGTGTTTCAGGATATGAGCTCAATATACAAAAACCAACTGTATTTTTATATGCCAGGAATAAAATATTAGAAACCAAAATTAAATGTATCATTATAATAGCATCAATCAATCTGAAATGATACAACTAAATCTGGGGAAAAAAGATATGAATGATTTGTACACTGAAAAATACAGAACATTGCAGAGAGTAATTAAAGAAGATCTAAATAAACAGGTTTTCTTCTTAGGTCAAAAGACTCAATATTAAAATGTCAATTCTCCCCAAGCCCAACTTTAGATTCAATGCAATCCTCATCAAAATTCTAGCAGGCATTTGTTAAAGGATTCAAAATTATAGCTAGATAAGAGGAATAAGTTCTAGTGCTCTGTACAATTGTAGGATGACGATAGTTAACAGTAATATATTATGTGGTTTCAAATGGATAGAAGGAGGATATTGAATGTTCCCAACAAAAGCAATGATAAATGATTGTGATGATGGATATGCTAATTAATCTGATCACTAAAGAGTACATGTATCAAAAAATCAGCATGTGCCTCATGAATATGTACAATTATTTGTCATTAAAACATTTTAATTCCTGTAGACTTTTTTTGTGAAAATTGAGAAGCTGATTCCAAAATTCATATGAAGTTCAAAGAACCTAAAATAGCCAAAGAAGCTTTGCAAAAAACCACATTATGTGACTTAAACTATCTGCTTTCAATGCTTGTTATAAAGCTACAATAATTAAGAAAGTAGTGTTTTGCCAGAAAGCTAGATTGATAAGTCAAATGAATAGAATACAGAGTTCAGAAAGAGCCCCATAAATATTTGAACCAACTGATTTTTAACAAACATACAAAGGTGATTCAGTGGAGAAAATACAGCTTTCATTTTTAATTTTATTTTGGTTTCGGTTGACAAGTAATAATTTTATATATTTGTGGGGTACAATGTTATGTTTTGATGTATATTCATTACCTCACATACTTACCAGTTTTCTTGTGGTGAGAACATTTAAAATCTATTCTTCAAGTATTCTGAAATTTACAATGCATTTTATTAATTATGCTCACCATTCTGTGTAATCACTAAAGCATTTCCCTTGTCTAGTTGAAACTTTATACCCCTTGATTAATATCTCCCCTTTCCCCATTTCCACCCCCTTCCCTGGACTTTGGTCACCAACTTCCTTACTCTACTTCTACGAATTTGACTTTTTCAGATGCCACATATCAGTGAGATCCTACAATATTTATCTTTATGTGCCTGGCTTATTTAAGATAGCAGTATCCTTCAGGTTCATTGGTGTTGTTGCAAATGCCAGAATTTCCTTTTTTGGGGGGCTAAATAATGTCCCAGTATGAACTTATACTACATTTGCTCTATCCATTCATCTGTTGATGTATACTTAGGTTGCTTTCATATATTGGCTACTATGAATAAAGCTGCAATGAACATGGGAGTGCACCATCTCTTTGACATATTGATTTCAGTTTATTTGGATATATACCCAGAAGTGAGATCACTAGATCTTATGACAATTCCATTTTTAGTTTTTTGAGGAACCGCTATACTATTTTCCATAATGGCTGTACTAATTTACATTCCTACCAAAAATGTCCAAGCGTTCTGTTTTCTCCACATTTGTCAACTCTTATCTTTTGTCTTTGATATAATAGCCATTCTAGCAGGAGAAAGGTGATATTGTGATTTTAATTTGCATTTCCCTAATGATTAGTGATGTTGAACCTTTTTTTATATGTCTGTAGATCATTTGTAAATCTTCTTTTGATGAATATCTATTCAGAAGATCCTTTGTTTATTTTTAATCAGGTTTTTTTTTCTTGCTATTGAGTTGTTGAGTTCTCTTTATATTTTGCATATTAACCCCTCATAAGATGTGTAGCTTGCAAATATTTTCTCTTGATCCACGGATTGTCACTTCACTCTATTAATTGTTTCCTTTACTGTGTAGAAGCTTTTTAGTTTGCTGAAATCCTATTTCTTTATCTTTGCTTTTGTTGCCTGTGCTTTTGGGAACACATCAAAAAAATGTGTGCCTGTATCAATGTTGTGGATCTTTCCCCTATGTTTTCTTATAGTAATTTTAGTTTCAGGTCTTACATTGAAGTCTTTAGTCTATTTTGAATTGAGTTTTGTATATGATGTCAGCTAAGGGTACGATTTTGTTCTTCCACATGTGGATACCTAATTTTCCCAGCGCCATTTATTGAAGAGACTGTGAGAAAGGAGAGCTTTCAATAAACAGTGCTGGAACAACTACATCCATTCAGAAAAAATAAAAATGTAAACACAAGTTGTACCATAGACAAAAATTAACCTAAAAGAGATTATAAGCCTAAATATCATAACTGAAACTCTAAAACTTATAGATGAAAACACAACAGAAAAGTCCTTGTCAGATTAGATTAGGCAAGGATTTATCAGGTATGATACCAAAAGCACAAAGCATAAAATTTTTAAATCAAGACATTTGACTACCAAAATTGAAATCCTCATTGATTAATAGTTATGTTAAAAGAATGAAATTCCAAGCCACATAATGGGATGAAAGATTTGTAAAGCATATACCTTAAAAGGGTCTATATCCAGAGTGCATTTCTTAAAACTGTCAAAGCTTAATAATTGGAAAACAATTTCTAAACTTCTAAATGGGCAAAAGTTTTGAACAAACACTTCACCAAAAGGACATACAGATAGTGAATAAGCACATGAAAAGATACTTTTCATCTCCAAATCACTAATTATTAGGAAATGCAAATAGAAACCACAAGTTACTAGAATACACTTAGCAGAATGACTAAAATCAAAAAGACTGACCACAGCAAGTGGTGGCAAAATGTAGAGCAACTGGCATTCTCATATACGGTTGATGGGAGTGCAAAATGGCACAGCTGCTTTTTATAACAGCCTGTCAGCATCTTATAAAGTTAAATACACACCTACCAAATGGCCCAGCTATTCTACTGGTAGGTATTATCCAAACAAAATAAAAGCATACATTCACACAAAGACCTGCATACATGTTTATAACAGCTTTATTCATAACGTCAAAAAACTGGAAATAATCCAAATGTCCTTCCAAAGATGAATGATAAACAAATTGTGATATACTGGCAAAACAGCCTACTACTCAGCAAAAAAGGAATTCACTATTAATATATGCAACAATACGAATAAATCTCAAAATAATTATGCCTAGTAAAGAAGCCAAACAACAAACAAAATGTACATACCATATAATTCCATTTGTATAAAGCTTCAGAAAATGCAAACTACTCTATAGTGACATCAAGCTGATCAGTAGTTTCTTGGAGGGGATGGGAAAGGGGTCAGTGGGAGGGGAAAAAATAGAGAGTCTACAAGCTCCATGAAGTGAAAATTCTGCTTATACTTTAAATTTTTATATCTAATTGCCTAGCATAGTGTCTGGAACAGAGTAGATATTAAATTAATATTTGAGAGAATAAACGATGTGTGTGTAGACATTCATTCATTCGCATAATGAAGCATGGATTCTGGAGTCAGATGCATTATTCTGGCACACAAGTTGTGCAAAATTGGGAGAGTAACTTAACTGCAACATAAAAAAGGAGAAAAATATTACCCACTTTTCACAGGTGGTTATGAGAATTAAATGTGATAATTCACTCATAAGTGCTTGGCGCAGGGTGATTCAACATAAGAAAATCATCCCTCTAATATATCACATTAATAGAACAAAGAAAGAAACCATAGGACCATCTCAATTGACAAGGAAAAAGTATTTGACAAAATTCAACACATTGTTTAACAATAAAAACACTCAGAAAATTAGGAATAGAAAGGAGCTTTCTCAACGTAATAAAAACCTTACATGAAAAGCTAATAGTTGGCCCAGCACAGTGGCTCACACCTGTAATCCCAGCACTTTGGGAGTCCAAAGGTGGGTGGATCACCTGAGGTCAGGAGTTCGAGACCAACCTGACCAACATGGTGAAACCCTGTCTCTATAAAAAAGAATAAAACAAAAAAGAAATCTGGCCACGGACAGTGGCTCACACCTGTAATCCCAGTACTTTGGGAGGCCCAGGTGGGTGGATCACCTGAGGTCAGGACTTCAAGACCAGCTTGACCAACAGGGTGAAACCCTGTCTCTGTTAAAAATAC
>CAUYQU010059734.1:0-28182 GCA_963574635.1 Cheracebus regulus
TCCCCACAGAGCCAGACCTTCCCAGGTTCGCTGTGCTTGCTGTGAAACTCTCTGTCCTCAGCTCTTCCAATTGCTGTTTTCCTTGTGGGGATGGGACCAGCCGAGCCTGTCTGTTCCGTATACTCTGCACTGGGAAGTGCCGCGCTGGGGCACCGGCAAAACAGCCGTGCCGGCCAAAAGAGTCGTGCTGATGACCCGTGTGGCTCCTCTGCCAGGAATCTCCTGGTCTGTGGGCAACAAAATTCGTTGGAAAGTGTGGTGTCCACTCGTTCTCTGTGCTTTCACTGGGAGCTACATTCCTGAGCTGTTGCTAATCGGCCATCTTGGATCTCTCTCCAGAAGAATCTCTTGAAACAGAGGCAGAGGTTGCCATGAGCTGAGATCGTGCCATTTCACTCCAGCCTGGACAAGAGTGAAACTCTGTCTTAAAAATAAAAATAAAAAAATGAAAGCTTCCCAGGGTTTTAGACTATGTAGCCACATTTGAAGACAAGTAGCCTGCAGCAATTCTCAGATTTTAGTGTGCATTTTCAATTAACTGTGGATCTTGTTAAAATTAGGGTTCTGGTACAGTCGGCGGAGGATGTGACATGCTACTGTACAGATCCAGAAAATGGAAACACTGGGTGCTGGGTGGTCAGGAAGAGCTTTGTGAAGGAGAACAAGCCTGGGTGGGCTTTGGACATTGCATAAGATCTAATATTGAAGAAGTATGGGAAGAACATTCCCGTCTAGGAACTGAGACAGAGGCCTAGAGGTGGAAACATCCAAGGTGTGTTTCAGGGGATCATGCTGTCGAGTATAACTGATGGGGAGAAGTTTTTCAGGGATCTGACCTTCCAGATTTAGCACTTGGCAGTCAACTAGCTATTGTTTTGGGTGCATATGTGTTCTTCCCTGTTCAAGATCCTGGTGTTTAGAAACCTGTGTTTTAGTGCTTTTTGCCAACATGATGCTAAGCATTCAGCAGATATTCAGAACATGACTGGAATCTTGCATTTGCATCTGCTCTTCTCTTTATGTTCTGACAGATACTTACCCTGATCACTCACTCATTTCCTTTGTGGCTTAAACCTCAATGTCTGCCAGGCGTGGTGGCTCACGCCTGTAATCCCAGCACTTTAGGAAGCCGAGGTAGATGGATCGGGTGAGCTCACGAGTTCAAGACCAGCCTGGGCAGCATGGTGAAACCCCGTCTCTATAGAAAATACACAAAAAATTAGTCAGGCATGGTGGTGCATGTTTGTAGTCTCAGTTACTCTGGAGGCTGAGGTGGGAAGATGGTTTGAGTCCAGGATGCGGTGGTTGCAGTGAGGTGAGATGGCACCACCCCACTCCAGCCTGGGATATAGAGCCAGACCTTGTCTCAAAAACAGAAGCAAAACCAAAAAGTGACCACAACAAAAAATCTCACTGTCACTTTCTCAATGGAGTTCCCTTTATTTAAATATAATTTAAAGGGGCTTCACCCCTCCATTTACATTGCAGCATTGGCTGGGTGAGGTAGCTCATGCCTATATATAATCCCAGCACTCTGGGAGTCTCAGGTAGGCAGATCACCTGAGGTCAGGAGTTCGAGAGAAGCCTGGTCGACATGTGAAACCCCTACTCAAAAATACAAAAATTAGCTGGGGGTAGTGGCACACGCCTGTAATCCCAGCTACTCCAGAAGCTGAGGCTGAAGAATCACTTGACCTTGGAAGGTGGAGGTTGCAGTGAGTCTAGATAGCCCTACTGCACTCCAGTCTTGGTGACAGAGTGAGACTCTGTCTCAAATAAATAAATTAAGTAATTAATTAAATAAATCGCAACATCCTCTTTCTCTTCCCCCACCTCTCCCACAGGCATCTTCCTGCTTTAGTCTTCCTCTTAGTGTTTGTCACCAGTTCATGTATATTTTTTCTTGTATATATTTATTTCTTTATCTTATTTACTCGCCGTCCCCTCCGTTAAAAAGCAGGGCCACAAGAGCAGATAATTTGGTTTGTGTTTGTTCACTGTGGTTTCCCCAGCGCCTAGAACAGTATTGGATACTCCACAATTATTTATTGAATAAATAAACAGTGCATACTGAATTGAACACATATTACTTTTGGTGTTACCAGCACAAGTAAACATTCAGGGGCAGGAGAAACCAAAATAATCCATCTTGCTACTGTTTCATTTTAGAAGAGGCACTTATAGCACTATTTGGCCATTAGATAGAAAAATTTTGAATAACATATTCCTGAAAATAAATTGCCTTCCCAAGGACCAGAGAGTTGTTTTTAGATGTCCCATATTAGAAATCCAGGAAAAAAATGTTTGATTTTAAAAATCAGATTTAAAAAATTAGTTTTAAGAAAACCTCATGAAGCCATAATTGATTAGATTAGCCTGATATTAAACTATTTTAAAATATAATCATGGCTCAAGTGAAGGAAAAGAGTAAAGGCCAACAAGTATAGCAGATTAGGTGCAAATGAGACATTAGGAGGGAGGAAACTGAATCTAAGAAGACAGTTCTGATGACAGATTAACTGGTAGGTTGTGGAATTTGGGGTTGGAAGGGACTGTAAAGGTTAGAGAGTCCTGATGCTTGACTCTTTTGTCTCTGCATGGACATGTCCAGTGATGGGAAACTCCTACCTCACAAAGCAGACAATTCCATCTGTGAACAGTTCCAAATGCTGGAGAGCCCTTCTTTCTGTTGAGCAGTTAGCAACATCCTTATACTGGGTTTAGAGCTACCTGTTAGCTGCTATACTGGGGAATTCCATTCTTCTTCTGGACATTATTTCAAACCTTGAAGATATCTATACATCACATTTCCTCCCTGGCCACCCTAATCCCCATATATTACCAGAAACTCCAACTTTTTCTTTTTTCTTGCTCTGTCTCTTTTTTTTTTTTTTTTTTTTGAGACAGATTCTTGCTGTGTTGCCCATGGTGGAGTGCAGTGGCATAGTCTCGACTCACTGCAACCTCCACCTCCTGGGTTCAAGCGATTCTCCTGCCTCAGCCTCTGGAATAGCTGGGACTATAGGCATGTGCCACGATGCCTGGCTAATTTTTTTGTGTTTTTACTAGAGATGGGGTTTCACCATGTTGGCCAGGCTGGTCTTGAACTTCTGACCTTAGATGATCCACCCACTTTGGTCTCCCCTCCCAAAGAGCTGGGATAACAGGCATGAGCCACCATGCCCAGGCTCCAACTTTTCTTAAAAGCCAAATAATTTCAGCTCCTCACTTTTTCTGCATAGGTTTAGGGTCCACTCATCTTCTGGTTCACACTCCTCTGAAACTCCAGTTTACCTATGCCCCTAATAAACTGTGTCCCCAGGAATGGGACATAATGTTCCAGGTGTGGAGTAACAAGTACAGAGAGTAGCATTCTCCTCCCTCTTTCTAGACACTGTGCTTTTTTTTTTTTTTTGAGATGGAGTCTTGCTTTTGTTGCCCAGGCTGAAGTACAGTGGTACAATCTTGGCTCACCACAACCTCCACCTCCCAGGTTCAAGCAATTCTCCTGCCCCAAGCCTCCCAAGTAGCTGGGATTACACATGCACCACCATGCCCAGCTAATTTTGTATTTTTAGTAGAGATGGGGTTTCTCCATGTTGGTCAGGCTGGTCTTGAACTCCTGACCTCAGGTGATCCACCTGCCTCGGCCTCCCAAAGTGCTGGAATTATAGGCATGAGCCACCAGGCTCAGCTGACACTGTGCTTCTAGTGCAGCCTTAGACACATTAATGTCTTTATCAGCCACATCACACTTTGGACATAGTGTGCTTCCTGTCTGGCAGAGGCAGGAGGACAATAATTTGTGTTTTCAGAAATGAAAAAGCGATACTCAAAATGGAAAGCACATTAAACGACATTAAATATAAAATATTTATAAGATATTTTTAAATTGAATAAATATTTTCAAGACACTTAAAAATTAAATTTTCTTACTACTTTCTTATATTATTCAAAAGATACAGGCTTTGGGATCAGACAGGCCTAGGAATGAAAACTATCTTGACACTTTCTAGTTATGCAATCTCAACCTCTCTGTACTACTGTGTTTTCATTTATTAGAAGAAATAATACCCACTTTCCAGGATTGTTGAGGAGAGGAAATGAAATCATGTAAGTATGTAGCATATGACAAATGCTTTAAATAACGCCTAGAAAAGTGATAATCGTTATTACGATTCTAAAAGGTAGCTATTAGACAATTAAATCAGCTATGTTAGAACTTCATGACATGATCATATAGCCATCTGATGTACATTGTAAGGGACCTAAAAGTTATATGGCAAGGCAGTCTGTCTGACAATATAAGTGATTCCAGTGTGCACAGTCCCCAAAGGCTATCCAGAACTAGAGACTTGAGGGGTTCCTGCCACTTTGCTGCCTTCTAGATCGTAGTGGCCAATGGTCACCAAGCTCACCTTTCTTCACTGTTTATTCTCTTGAGCCACATGTCAATATAGCCTGCATCAAGTTACCTAGAATTGCCCAGCGGTGCTATTGCATCACTAGATCTACACACACATGCCACAGAAGCACTACAGACTCCTGGAAGTCCTCTGTGAAATCTTTGGAGCCTTTGTGAGTGGGAGTAGCTAAAAAGGAAACAGAAGGTATTGAAGGAGAACTAGAAAATATAGAATGCTTATTGCAATGGATCTATACCTGGCTGGGATCCTTTCTTTGCGAGCCTGCAGAAATTCTGAAAAGAGAAGTTCTCTTTCTAGTTTTCTCCCCTCCTCCTTTGCAAGGCCCAAAATCCAGCTATCCATAACCTCTTTCCACGGAGTCTCCAGTTATAAACAAAGGCTTCTCACAGGGCCTTCCCACCCCCAGCCTGCTGTATCCAAGGTTACAGTGGGGAACTTTGAAACAGGACTTGGCTCTCAAACAGAAGATGCCCTGCGTGCCCGCTCACAGAGCTTGCGCTCATTCCACAGTGCCCAATGAAAGGACAGACTGTTCTGTGACTGAACCATGAACGTATTGAGAGGAGTCTGTCCGCAGTGTCCCCACCAAAGTGTTTTCCAAGCCTCATTGTGTGAGTCCTCATTGGTGCTGAGAAACCCGGTAAATGAAGACCCTGTCTGGGTAAACAAACAAAGATGCGGAAGAAGTCAAAGGGGGGAAGAGAATGAGGCTGTGTCTATGCAGAGTGACTTTCCACTATCATCAGTGACTCCATTAGCCAGTTGTTTCATAAAACCAACTAGTGTGGTAGATATTTCCATTCAATCATCTGATTGTTTGAACTGATCTAATCACCCCAGTTAGTGTTGTGGTGAGAGCCTTCAGGAAAAGAGCAAATGAGGCTCAAAGGCAAGAGCTGCATTGGGGAGAATGTAGGCAGTGGGGTTTATATATTTTCCCATGTGCCTCTTCATATCTTTAGTGGATCAATTCAGCTATCCTAGAGAACCCAGAGCAGCCCAAGCTGCAGAGGATGGCGTGGCTAAATCTACTCTTAGAAAACAGGGTGATGCCATCAGCTCAGCGTGCAGGCATCATAGGAAAAACCAGCCATCTTGTGTTCCATACCAATGGCATGATTATCCTGTGACCCGATGGTCTGTGTTGCAATGGCCAGGAATTCGGGCAGGGTGTGCATTCCTTTCCTGGGATAAGAACCATGACTCCTGGCTCTCAGTGGCTTTGTTTGTTTTTAGGGTTGTTGTGTGGTTGTTTACAGTGCTACCTAGTAAACTCTAGTCTTGGAACCATAAATCTGGATTTATTATTATATTAGAGCTAATTTTCTGCTGAGCCTTAATCAAGTCACCTCCCCTTGGAATTGCAGCTTCCTCATCTATAAATTGAGGAAAATAGAAATTGTCTCCAAGTGTCTGTCAGCCTTCTATGGTTCTGTGGGAAGGGCCCTTGCCCTTCTTTATCTCTTTATCATTTACCCACACCACTTAGGAGGAACTATGACTAAATGGGCTCTGAAATGCTTTTAAATAGACTGATGCGTACACACATTATGCATAGGAACAGACCTGTTCTTTATATGTGCGATATATTTATAAAATGTGTGCCTTTGAAAGCATTAAAAATAATCTCAGCTGTCAAACTCTTGCCCCGCCAGGGTGCTTTCAAGCTGCTTTCCTTATCAATGGCTCCTTCAGATTCACCACGCTGCACATTCTTCAGGAGATGGCATGGCGAGTGGTGGGAGTGAAGTTGTTTATATTTTTCAGATTAAAATGTCATTGGGTGCTCCTCTGAAACTGCTGATATGGTTCAAATGTCCACTTCTGATGGTCTGCCCTTGGTCAAATGAGTTCCAGGGGTGCTTGGCTAAGACCATAGGGTCAACAAATCTGCCCCAGGGTCCCCATGCTAAATAATTAAACATTGTTTCATCCCTGAGTCACATTTCTGTAGCACTCCATGATTGAGATGAGATAACTAATGTAGTTTACGTGGTTGTGTTTGGGGGAAAAAAGCAATCAAAGTTGGCCCTTTAATTACTTTTCTTCCATGTGTATATATAGTATATGTTCTGAACAATTTGAGAGAAAAGAATAAAAATGGCAGAGGTTAAGTGAAGCCATATTAATTACTTTTAGACTTTAATTTTAATACTTTAAATTTTGGACAAAACAGGAAAAAATAAGACTCTGACTCCATGTTGGATTAAAAAAAAAAAAGTGAGGGAAGAAGGTATACATATAGTACCTGAGAACTCACATAATATTCATGAGTTGCAGACTAGAATGAAAATCATCAAAAACATTCTGAATCTAATGACAAAAAGAAAACAGCTCCAAGAGCCCTAAATTCACTATTTCCTCTGGCTTTTAATGTATTCAGGCATAATCACCTCTTCAACCATTTTGAGGGACTTGAGATTGATAAAAGATGATTTAATAAGGACAAAACAATTTTAGCAGGATTATGAAAACCAGGGCTCTATTAAAGTCTGACTCAGAAGAAACCTCATAGGCCAGCTAATCCCAGCCCAACCCAGTACAGGAATCCTGGACTCAAGAGTCACCCAGCTCAGCTCCTGCAGTGCGTGGCGGCATGGACCACCTCACTATATGGTCCATTCCCTTAGGTGACCATGGGATCGAGAGTCTTTTCTACTACTGAGCTGAATAGCACCTCTCTCATTTCTGTCTTTGGGTCCTGTTTTGCTTTCTAAGTCACAGAGAGTATGTTTCCACCTATTTCTGCTTGAAGCCCTTTAATTATTTTAAAAGTTATTACTTCGCCTTTAGATTTCTCTTTTCCAGGTTAAATCTCCCAGCTCCTTCAACTATTCTCCAAATGAGCTAGTGTTTAGGTCCTCTGGATTATCTTCATCTTTCTCTGGATTCCTTGGTTTTTTTTTTTTTCTTTTTTTTTTCTTTTTTTATTTTTTTTTTTTTTTTTAGTCAGTGTTTTGGTCTTGTCACCCAGTCTGGAGTGCAATGTCACAATCTCAGCTCACTGCAGCCTCTGCCTCCAGGGTTCAAATGATTCTCCTTCCTCAGCCTCCCAGGTAGCTGGGATTACAGGTGCCCACTACCACGCCCAGCTAATTTTTGTATTTTTAGTAGACACAGGATTTCACCATGTTGGCCAGGCTGGTCTTAAACTCCTGACCTCAGGTGATCTGCCCATCTTGACCTCTCAAAATGCTGGGATTACATAGGCGAGAGCCACCATGCCTGGTTGGATTCCCTGTATTTTAAGATGTGCTTCTACAAGCTGTAGCCAGTCCTCCAGATGTAATCTCACTGGAACAGAGTGCACAGGGATCTCTCTTTCTCTCTCTCTCTCTCTCTCTCTCTCTCTCTCTCACACACACACACACACACACACACACACACACCCACAGAGATACACACACACGCAGGTGCACACACACACAATGCATGCACGCATGACCTCCAGACCTGTAGTGGTACTCATGCAGCCTGGCTGAGTGAGCCTTTTTTTGGCAGCTTTGCCCCGCTGCTCACTCATGTTGACAAACAGCAGGCAATTGTCATGGTCTTTGTCCCTGACTTCCTGGCAGTGCTAAGCAGAGGTCGAGGTACTTTCACAGTGATAATGAGAACTTCCATTTACTAGTCTCTCCTCTGTGCCAAGCACTATACTTGAAATATGGCAGATGTTATTTAATTCAACCTATTGGGTAGTTACTGCTATCTTCATTTTCCAGTTGAGAGCACCAAGGCTCGGTGAGGCTAAATAATTTGCCGAAAGTCATATAGAAGAGTAAAGGCCACCTTGGATAGGAGCCTGGGCTCATCAGATTCCAGAGCCCATGTGTCTTCTATCGCGCTGTGCTGCTCTCATCAAAGGTGCTGTTTGTTCCATATGTTGGAAATACTGGACCCAAACAGCCCCACCCAGCATTCTGGTTTGAACCAGGCATGTTTGTTGGAAAGAAATGTTGCTCTTCCTACTTCAAAAAAGGACTCTGAATTTTCATTAATATTGATTTTCCACTATGAACCTATCATCCGTGTATGTATCCTAACTTTTTGAGAAGATATTTATGTTTTCTAACTGTTGTGCATTTCTGGAAGGAGCCAAGGTCAGCAGCTCCCACTAGCATATTACCCACTAGTGTAAAGCAGCATTTCTTTAGTGTTTGAAGTTGTTCTGATTTTGCTGTAGTACTAGAATTTGTTCATCACGTTTACTCCAGCTGTATTCTTTTTAAGAATATGTCATCTTTTCTGAGCTTTTTTCTTAATACATGTGATAAATGCCTAATTTAGAAGCTCCTACTTTATTATTATATCAGAGAGGTGTCTGGCTTAGATTTGTGTGCCACTCCACAGTCTTTATAATGCTTGCCTCCCCACACTTTCCCAGCAATTATTACCTCCATTGACAGGTGAACTCAGGGAGGTGTAGTGAATTACCTAAAAATTCAGAGTCAGGAAGAGGCAGAAGCAGGATAGAACCTAGTTCCTGACTCTCACCGTTTTATTCCTTCCTTTTCACCATGCTGCCTTTTAATTCTTAGGGCTTTCAATTATTACACCTCATTTATGAGAAGTGTTTTATGACTGCTACTTTGTGAGAAGTTAGGGACTGAAGTGAAATTGAAATAAGCTGCCAATTCTGCTCATTAAATGTGGTGGGAGGTTTAAATGACACTGCCTGCTTTATGTTTGGTTTTTATAATCACCAGCAGTCTCACAGTCACAGATCAACCCTGGCACATGTGCACAGCATCACAGAGGATACAACCCAGATGTGCCCTAGATAGTGCCTCAACTCTTTTAAAGATGAAGAAGGGTGGAAATAGTCTCCTGAGGTGGGGACTGATGCCCAGGGACCTCCTTCCCCCAGGCACGGTGAGATCTCTTGCCCTTCCGGCACCCTTACCGGTGTCCCTGACACCTCATCTCCCAGTTCCTCTTCATCTCCTGTTTGGCTTGCCATCCTGGCCCCCACTCCGGCCCCCACCCTGCCCTTTTGGCCTGGCTCCTTAGCAGGGTTCCTGTCAGACCAGACACTTGCGTGACTGCTGGTGCCTTTGGCTGGGCTCCCTCATCCCTGAAGGCTGTCTTCCTGGCTTCAGACCCTCGCCGGGAACCCAGATACTGCTTCTGGAAACATCCAAATAGTAGCTCTCAGCTCCCTCGTGAGACGCTCTTGACAAAGGCCAAATTTCCCTGTGATTAGGGGCCTTGGGGCTTTGTGGTCCCCTCGAAGTCACACCTCCTGGGCCCATCTTCAGATAGAGTGACCCATATAAGTTATCATGCAGGTTGGGGCACCTTAACAACAATATTTATTGCAGGCTGACTCTGCACCAAGCACTGCACTAAGCACTTTACAAGCATGCATTATTCATTTAATTCTTACAATAGTCATTTATGTGTCATGTTGCCCTTATTTTATAAAGGAAGAAACTGAGGCCCAGAAAACTTAAGTAATTTGCTTGAGATCACATCATTAAGTGGTAGGCCGTAGTCTGACTTTAAAGCCTTTGCTCTTCTTTTGTTTGTTTGTTTTTTTGTTTTGTTTTGTTTTTGTTTTTGAGACTGAGTGTTGCTCTTGTTGCCCAGGCTGGAGTGCAATGGCACAATCTTGGCTCACCGCAACCTCCGCCTCCTGGGTTCAAGCGATTCTCCTGCCTCAGCCTTCACGTCCAAGCCTTTGCTTTTCAATCCTCCTTTTGGGTCCTGACCAGTAAGATAAAGGAATCAATAGAAATGAAATCTTCAGTGGGGAGACAATGGAGATAGTCTCCAAATTAAAAATGAGTTATGCTTTAGAAGAACATTTGTGTGTTGATTGCTTGGAATTTGAAATTCATTTTCCCATGGAAAAAAAAAAAAGATCTAAAATGGTGGTTAGGCTCCAAGCCCAGCCAACAAAAGTCTATGCAGACTATAATTTCACTGTGGCCTACTCCTCTATATAATACTGAACTGGTGTGGGAAGCAGAAGCCATAGATTTCTGTCATAGCTCATTCACTTACTGTGTGACTTGAGACAAATTATTTAATCTCTCTGAGCCTGTCTTATCATCAAAATTGAGATAATGTCTAGGTAATGTCTAGATAATAATGTCTAGATAATGTCTTTATGACATTGCCAGGATGAAAGTCAAGTTTTGGAGAACCCTAACCCCGGTCCTCAAAGTGGAGACATAAATTCCTGTGGGACCGGTGAGGTAGCAGGAGGATGAATGACCAGGCCAGGGCAGACCAGGGACCTCTGTGGAAATGTGTTCTCCTTGGGGAAGCCAGTGGCGCTGTGAGAAACATAAGAGGACAATGGTATCAGGGAGGAGAACACAGGCTTCCACAGGGATCTGGGGCCCAGTTAGGCAAAGAGGAGTATGTGGCAGCCACACTGCAGTGGGGGTCTGCACTCTGAGGGTCAGGGCATTGGTCTGTGGCTGGAGGGTAAGATAGCCTCGGGGTCAGTGTCTCCACAGCTGTCAGGAGCTGTTCTTGGGGTTAGAGCAGCAGACTTTTGTACGTAGGGATTGTCCATGAATCATGAAGGCATCCACTCTGCAAATGGGCATCAAGAGCTGCCTGAATGCACAAGAACTCTAGATCCTGGGTTAATTGAGTTTTAAAACTGGTTCTGGCCTGGTGCAGTGGCTCACACCTGTAATCCTAGCACTTTGGAAGGTCAAGGTGGAGGGATCACTTGGGGTCAGGAGTTCGAGACCAGCCTGGCCAACATGGTGAAACCCCATCTCTACTAAAAATACAAAAAAATTAGGCAGGTGTGGTGATGGATGCCTATAATCCCAGCTACTCAGGAGGCTGAGGCAGGAGAATCACTTGAACCCGGGAGGCAAAGGTAGCAGTGAGCC
Organism: Cheracebus regulus; assembly: GCA_963574635.1. Taxonomy (NCBI): domain Eukaryota; kingdom Metazoa; phylum Chordata; class Mammalia; order Primates; family Pitheciidae; genus Cheracebus; species Cheracebus regulus. The sequence continues at coordinate 11,285 of CAUYQU010059734.1, forward strand.
AAGATCACACCATTGCATTCTAGCCTAGGCAATAAGAGTGAAACTCCGTCTCAAAAAAAAAAAAAAAAAAAAAAAAAAAAACTGGTTCTGAGTAAGAAGTCTGCAGGAGGTTCATTTAACTATGTAAAAGGTTTTATTTCATTTGAAATGGCTCTTGACTTCCTAAAATAGTTATCACCTTATTTTTTAAATTCTTAAAATTTCTTATAAGTCCCATATTAGACTATTCTCTACACATAAGCAATTTACATCAGCCAGTCACTAGATAGGCCATAGTGCTGATCTACACTGACCATGTCAGCAGGGATGTGCCAGGTTGCAGCAGTGGGAGAGGGACACCTGCTTGCCCAAAATAAGGGGATGCGTCATCAGCATAAAACTTAAAAATGACAATAAAACAAACTAAGAGTGTGTCTTAATCACCAAGGACTGGTAATTCTAATACTGGCAATGATAAAATATTCCTCCCCACAAAATCTTTTGTTGGTCTAAGTTCTAAACAATTGCTGCATTTACTGCTGTTTTTCTAAATTTTATTGAGATGTAATTAACATACCACACAACTCATCTATTTAAAGTATACAAGTTGTTTTTAGTATAATCACAGAACTTTACAACAATGACCACAATCAATCTTAGAACATTTTCATCACCCTAAAAAGAAACCTCATACCCATTAATAGCCACTTCCCATTCCCCCACCTTCCCACCTACTCCCCCAGCCCGAAGAAACCACAAATCTACTTTCTATCTTTATAGATTTGTCTATGCTGGACACTTCATATGAATGGACTCATACAATATCTGGCTTTTTGTTTCTGGCTTCTTAACAGTGTTTTCAAGGGCCATCCATGTTAAAGCATGTGTTGGTACTTAAGTCCTTTTTATTGCCTAATAATATTCTATTCTATGGATATACCACCGTTCATCCATTCATTAGTTGATGGACATTTGTGTTATTTCCACTTTTTGGCTGTTGTGAATAATGGTGCCATGAACATTTGGGTACAAGCTTGTATGCAGATGTATGTTTTTATTCATTTAAGGTCTATATATGTCTAGGACTGGAATTGCAGGATCATAGGGTAACACCGTGACACTGTATTGACATTTTGAGGGACTATGAGTTTTAATAATATATATGAAAATATATTTGGTATACTAGTACACTTTTATTATTTATCCTTTAATAAACATGGATTAGATTTTCATTCCTTGTCCTTTAATAAATACTTTTTCAATATGGATTTTACTTGGAGAACTCCTACTTACAGTGACATCCGTGACCGGGTAACACAAGGGTGTTACAAGGATGTTACTCTTAATTGAGTCCCAAGCCATATTCACGTAACACATGAACTCAATTAAGAGTTTATTTAACAATTAGGTCATACTGATTTAAATAGTTTAACCTTGTTTCAGGTGCAGTGTGTGCTTCTAGCTCCTGCGGTACTGCATATTCCTGCATTCAGTAGATGTGAAATAAACAAAAATAGCACAGTAAAGACAGAGAGAATCAGAACTTAAGTCATTATATACCACTTGAGGTTTTTTTGTTTTGTTTTGTTTTTTACTTGAGGTTTTTATTTGTGTCTTAAACTTAAAACAGTGACATAGCGTGCAAACTTCAAGATGTGATATTTTTGTTTTGTAAGTAAAAATTTTAGTTCATACGTGAAATATTTTACTGAATTTGAATATCTTTAAAGGAGAATTCTATTTTTTATTGAAGCTCAGAATTCAAAGCTAAAAGTAGAATTTTATTCAAGTTAAGCTTGAAAAGAATTTTAGTTTTATTTTAAAACTAAAAAAATCAGAAAATACCAGGGATTGCTGTTATTGCATTATACACTTATTACTGAGCATAAATCCATTCTGTAGAGGAGAGTAGCATTAAAAATCACTTGTTCCAGATGTCAGATATGCTAGGACTGCCACTGTGTATGAACTTGTACAAGATGACCAAGTTATTTAGGAAATATTTCTTGCATTGAGTAAGCTTAAATTGACAGAAGAAAATGGAAACAGATTGGCAGTGTGGAAGGAATTCCTAAGTTGTATGTTTAGGGAGCAGTTCAGAGTTATGAATTACTTGGGTATATCAAGACTGAACGAGAAGTGGAAATTTGGGGAATTTGTATAAGAGGGTAAACCTGGGCCTGTGTCTGGAGTAGGAAGCAATTTGAGATTCTCAAAAAAGACAGCAACTTTGGTGGAGGAGAGCTTGAATTTCATCGTTTTGGCAGCAACACACAGCATGAGTGGAAAAAAAAGAAGACCCCAGTGAAAGACGAGTTATAAGGTTGGTATGGAATTTCAGGTGTTAGCTAATGACATTCTCCTTGGGGTTAGCAGTTACAGGAATGGAGAAGGAACAAATCAAAGAGATCTTATAAACAACATTGTAAAGATGTCTATTTTCCCCTAAGTTGACCATAAGTTTAATGCAATTCTTATCTAAATCCCAGCAAGGTTTTTTTTTTTTTTTCTGTAGGTAACAATAAGCTTATTCTAGAATGTATATGGAAAAGCCCTAAAATAGCTAGAACAATCTTGAAAAAGAAAGATAAAGTGGGAAGAATCACTCTACCCAGTATTAAGGCCTCATATATAACTGTAGTATAATGGTGGTGTCCTATTAGCAGACGGACACATAGATCAATGTAACAGAATAGAGAATCCTCCTCCCCACCGCATAATCCCCGACCAACCCCGCACAAGTACAGCCAACCAACTTTTAACAAAGTTGCAGAAGCGATGCAATGGATGAAGAAGAGCATTTCCAAAAAATAGTGCTGAGGCAACCAGACATTCCTAGACCAAAAAAGAAAATGAACCTTAATGTAGACTTCATACCTTATATAAAAGTTAGCTCAAAAGAGATCACAGACTTAAATATAAAATGCAAAACTATAAAACTCTTAGAAAAAAAATTTAGAAAAATCCTTGGAATATGAGGCCAGGCAAAGAGTTCTTATACTTGACACCAAAAGCATAACCCACAAAGGGGAAAATTGATAAATTGGACCTCATCAACATTAAAAATGCGCTCTGCAAAAGACTTTGTTAAGAAGTGAAACAAGATAGTGAGAAGAAGAAAATATGTGCAGACTGCACATCCAACAAAGGACTAGTATATGGAATATATTTAAAAACTTTCAAACCTCAGCAGTAAAAAACAAATAACCCAATTAGAAAATATACAAGAGACAAAGGCAGACATTTAATCAAAAAAGATATGCAAATGGTAAGCATATGAAAAGATGTTCATCATCATTAGCCACTAGGGAAAGGCAAATTAAAACCACAGTGAGATACAGTTCATGTGGTCATTTCTGATTTGGCTGGACCACACATTTATGGCACATATGAAGGGTCTAGTGTCTAGAAATTAATAATTTATCCAGTAAAAGAGCTTAGCTGATGCCAATGGCTATCTCTTAAAGTGACTTGTTCCCTTCTTGTTTCGTCATATAAATGAAGTGTTCTAATCGTATTCCCAAATCTGAAGATCCACAAAGGTCTCCAGAGGTAGCTCTCCAAAATGTCACATCTAAGTCTAGCAAGATTTAGTGACCAATTACATATAGGAGTTGCTCAAGTGTTTATGAAAATTAGCACCCTTTGACCTTATCAACAGTCACAGCAGCTATGTGGGGCAAAGCCTGGGCCACTTGCCAGCTGTGTGATGTGACAAGACACGTATTTCTTTGAGATTCAGTTTCCTCCTCTTAAAATGAGAATGGCAGTTCTTCCCTTACAAGGTCTTGTGAGGATTAGATCAAACACCATAAGTATGAGGTACCCAGCCTAGTGCTCAGTGTGGTTGTGAGTGCTGTTTCCGTACACAAGCCAACGCTGTAGTCTCCAGGAAGGATTTAAATGAGTCTCTTTCTGGAGTGCTTTAATTTTGTTGACCATGTGGCTGAGAATGTCTGAAAAAAAATCCCGAATTTATTACTCTGCCTTGCTCTTCTCTTACATATGCTAATGCTTGTCTGAACACATATGTTGTTTTTTTCAAAATACAAGATCACTTTAGCTATACCCAACTTCTTCCCATGGTAACTCAGCTGGCCAGAGGAGCTGAGCAAATGTCTGCATGAGCTTTCCTTCAGTGTGTGCATTAGCATGGGAAATATCGTGGGATTTTTTTCTCTCACCTAGCAGAGCCTATACAGAGAAGGTACCCATAAACATTTGCTGAATGAAAAAAATGAATGAGTCTTGATGCTATAGAGGAACATGAAGTTGGGAGTGAGGAGTCCACATATATTCTCTTAGCCAGGAAGATATTTGGGGACAAGGACAGGCAAGGCGTATAGTTTAGATGTTAGATGGTCATAAAGGGGTGGGGAGGAGAGGGTGCATCCAACTGTGGAATCCTGGAAAAGCTGCAGTAAGGACATGACATTCATGGTTGTCTTAAGCTGGTGTTGCTGTTGCTGATGGTAATGATAAGAGCAAACTGGTATGTAACGCTTTTTACGTCAGGCACTGTTCTAAGTGCTTTCCACAGGTTAACTCATTTAATCTGCTCAGCAACTCTGTGGGAGAGTTACTATTATTCTCCTAATTTGACAGATGAGGAAGCTAAGGCACCAAGAGGGTAAGAAATTTGCTCAAGGTCACACAGATTGTAAGAAGAAAATCTCCCCAAAATTAGCATTATGAACTCTTGAAATATGGGTCTAGGGAAGCCAAGGGAGTTCCATCTGCTGTGAGAACAGTATGATTCCTATCTTCTTAACATATACCTATAAACATGGGTAGTTGGACTTCACAGGGCTACTATACTCATGTTGCACACTTTGAATGATCATAGTAACTTGGAGTAAAAAATCCATCACTGATGTTATGTAACAACCAAAAATCTGTGTGTTAAGACATTCCTGCTCCCTCTCAGGAGTCTCCCAGATATCCTCTCACTTTTTTTTTCTTTCTTTCTTTCTTTCTTTTTTTTTTTTTTTTGAGACAGAGTCTTGCTTTGTCACCAGGCACCAGGCTGGAGCGCAGTGGCATGATCTCAGCTCACTGCAACCTCCGCCTCCTGGGTTCAAGCAATTCTCCTGCCTCAGCCTCCCAGGTAGCTGGGACTACAGGCGCACGTCACCATGCCCAGCTTATTTTTTTGTATTTTTAGTAGAGACAGGGTTTCACCATGTTGGCCAGGATGGTCTCAAACTCCTGACCTTGTGATCTGCCCGCCTCGGCCTCCCAAAGTGCTGGGATTACAGGCTTGAGCCACCGAGCCTGGCCTTTTTTAAAAAAAAAAAAAAAAATATATATATATATATATATATATATATATATGGAATGCTTCATGCATTTTCATGTCATCCTTTTGCAGGGGCCATGCTAATCTTCTCCGTATGATTCCAATTTTAGTAGATATGTGCTGCCCAAGTGAGCACACCTCTCACTTTCTGACATGAGACTTACAAGTTCTGGGCACTCCTAGAATGTTGTTCAAAATCATAGCACACCACAGGTCAGAGCTTGCACCTAAGCTGGTCCCCAGCACTTTTTTGTTAAGATAATGGTGGTTTTCCTTTTTCATATTCATGGCCACATTTCACAATTGGAGTCCCTCTCTGTTTCACAGCCTGCTTCCTATGGCTCTGTGTGTGTGTGTGTTTGTATAACAGAATGTGTGGTATGGCTGTATGAGCTTTGAAAGAGAGGTTGTAACCTAGGCCTCTCAATGCTTTTTTGTTAGTGAGGCCTGCATCCTCATCCAGCTCTAGCAATGCTTTGCTAAAAACAGACTGAGGTCATTCATGTGTAAATGGAAACACACCAAGAAAAAAAAATTAATACCAAATGTACATCAAGATCAAAAGAAAAAATAAATTTCTCAATGGAATACTCAGAGCTATGCAGAGACCATTGGTTACTGCTGCTTCACATAAAATTGAAAGTCAGAGCATGTTTCAGTAAGGTTCTTAAAAAGGCTGGGACCAACCAGAGGCTGTGATTTGAGAATCCCACAAGGATGACTGCCCCTAAAACTGGCTGAATCCTGAATTACACAGGGAATATGTACCCACCAAAAACTGTAATAGATGCCAAAAAAGAAGAACTAAGAGTCTCAAGGCCTATGGAACTCAGGGCCTACAACCAAAACATTTTCATTTAAAGACAAATACACACAATGTTATAGTGAAATTAGCATCCATAAACTATTTGATCACAAGTTATAATTTGATGAAGTTTTCAAAGTCAAAAATATGTAAACATGTCAGAACAAATCATTCTCCTGATTATCATTGACAGGCGAGTCTACAGAAATAAATGCAGACCTTAGGTCCAACACATTTATTTGTACATTCGATCATACATTCATCCAGGGAGTATTTATTGAGCACCTAGTAGGTGCCAGGGTGAACTCTGAAAAAAAAGAGCAGTATAGAAGGCTGGTTAAGAATGGGGTTGGGAGTCAGAGAGACTAGGCTTAAATACTTGCTCCACCACTTACAAACTGAATGACTGTTCAGCAAGGGAGTAAGCCTCCCTCAGCTCCTGATTTCTCAACTGTAAAATGAGGACTATCATACTTGCCTTGCAAGGTTGGATTGGATGAAGTAATATATGTGACAAACTTATCCCAGTGCCTGGCCCACGGTAAATGTTCTCAGGAAAAGGGAGGAGCCAGGGGAGTGGTACTCTAACAAGTTATACTTCCTAAACCCAGAGATACCCTGGCATCTTCCTCCTCACTTTTCTAGAAGAGTGCTCCAAAGGTACATCCCCCTGCCCCAGCCCATCCACATATGCATACTGTCAATGTGGCTGGGGCTGGGTGCAGTGGCTCACACTGGGCACGGTGGCTCACACCTGTAATCCCAGCACTTTGGGAAGCCAAGGTGGATGGATCACCTGAGGTCAGGAGTTTGAGACCAGCCTGGCCAACATGGGGAAACTCTGTCTCTACCAAAAATACAAAATATTAGCTGGGCGTGGTGGTGGCAAGCACCTGTAATCCCAGCTACTTGGGAGGCTGAGGCAGGAGCATTGCTTGAACCTGGGAGGTAGAGGTTGCAATGAGCCGAGATCGTGCCACTGCACTCCAACCTGGGTGACAAGAGCGAAAGTCCATCTCAAACAAAAACAAAAACATGTGGCTGGCTGGTAGCCAAGGAGCAGGGCCACTAGGAGGTTCATGCAGAGGCAGGCTTAGAAGACAGAGATGCCGATGGGAAGGGGAAACCTGCTGAGGATATCAAGGCTGGCTTCATCCTTGCTCTCCCTATTCTCCCTGAGGCCAGGTAAGAAACAGCCTCCCCTTATCTCTTTGGGGCAGGGAGCTCAGGGATACTCCTGGACATCTAGAAGCCTCTAACCCAATGGGCAGTCTGGCTCCCTGACACACGGACAGCTGCTGCTGCCCACCCTGTCTCAGTTCCTCCTCCTGGTGGAAGAAGCTAAATCATGAGAGGTGTCTCATGAGGAGGCCTAAGGTTGGCCGTGGAGGGCAAATAGGAGTCAGGGGAAGATTTCTGGTTGTGGCCATGTGAGTGTGATACTGAGAGAGAGCACTGCTGCTGGCCGAGGGCTGCAAAGGGTGGGAAAGGAACTCAGAGACAGAGTTGCCACATTCAGCAGGTAAGAATACCAGACCCTGGACTGAATCTGAATTTCAGATAAACAACAAATCATGTTTTAATCTATGTCCCATGCAATACTGAGGGTATACTGATATAAAACGTTACTCATTATTTATCTGAAATTCAAATTTAACTGGATGTTCTGTATTTTATCTCTCAACTCTAATCAGAAAGGGATGGAGGAGAACATCCTTCATTTTCCCTGTGTTTCCATCTGAAACCAGACAGAACACAGTATCTCTGAACAGTCCACCCATTCTGCAAGTCATCTTCATATGGCTGAAGCCTATAGCCCAGTCTCTTTGAGGAGATATTGAATCAAAGTCCCCACTGTGCAGAGCATGGTACTGGGTGCTAGGAATACAGAGGTGTACAACAGCCCCTGACTTAAGGACCCACTCACTAATAGGGGACTAAAAACCAATGGGACATTAATCACAATTAAAATAACAAGAGGAATTATTAATATTTATTGAGAGCTTATTGGGCCACTGTTCCAAGCACTTTGTAGATTATTTTATTTATGTTTTTGATTGTTTTGTTTTGCTTTTGAGACAGGGTCTCACTCTGTTGCCCAGGCTGGAGTACAGTGGCTTGATCATGGCTGCCTGCAGCCTCGACCTCCCCCCATCTCAGGTGATCCTCCCACCTCAGCCTCCCGAGCAGCTGAGACCACAGGATGCACCATCACCCTGGCTAATTTTTACCACCCTATGAAGTAGATTGTATTAACTTCAGTTTTCGAATAAGGACACTGAACCTTGTAAGGAAGGTAAACAACCATAGTGTTTTTTACCCGAATTGGGATGAAATTTCTAAGAGAAATTTCACTGCTGGTAGGTTTTTAAAAAAATTTTTTTAGAGATGTGTTTTTAAGTGAAAGGGAGCACAATCCATAACTACACAGAGCAGCAGGTGTCCTCTGGAGCTGCCCCAGCATACTGGGATTATGGCATTCTACTCATAGGAGTATGCGTGGTAGAAAGTGTCAGTGGGAGGCTTCGAACCCAGGCAGAATGGCTCCAGCACTCATGCCCTTAACCAGGAACAGTGAGAAAGGAGACTGATCCACAGGCACTTCCTCTGATTGGACGCTCAGCTTCTGGGGATGCTGATCCACAGGCACTTCCTCTGATTGGACGCTGAGCTTCTGGGGACGGGGCCTCCTGTTTTGCTTCCCACTGTGTCCTTGGAACCTGGCACCCAGCACCCAGTACCCAAGCATAGAGTGGGTGTCAAAAAGCTCTTGATGAGCAAATGACGCTGGGAAGCCTTTACAGAGATGGTGGGATGTGAGCAGAGCTTGAATGATGGAGAGGACCTAGGCAGAGACCCCTTTCTCTTCGTGGCTCTGTCCCTCTTCCCAGGTGCTTGAGGCAGGATCAGTGAGAGAAGGCCATTCAGTGAGCTCTGCATGGGACTGCAAACCAAATCACTGGGACATAAAAAGGTGACACCTATTCTCGAAACTAAGTCAAGAGGGCTCTGTTAGCCCTGACCCGATTCTTTCACATGGTGCTCACTCAGGTGCTCACTGCCTGCCCTCTCCAGTCCAGGTCCTATATAGATTTAGAATCCGTCACATTGCCTGCGTCCTGACCAATTGACTGCCTGTATTGGATCCTGTAGCACCAGCAGTACTCTGTCTTCCTGGTGAACTGACCCCCTGGGAAGTCTCCCCAACTTCTATTTCCTTAACCAGCTCAGGACTGCTTTCCTCTGTGTTCCCACTAGAGGCCCTAGCCTGAGGCCACCCACTCCCAGTGGCTCTGACTGCACCCCCAGAGCCTGCTACTCCCATCTCTTCAGTGAATTTAAGCCTACAACAATCCACCGCAAGCCTACACCCTCTTTAAACAGGAATCGTGAGATCTTCAAAAGAATAAACAAACCCCTCCTTGCTGAGGTTCAGCTACTCACAATTTAAGAAGAGAAAGCAAATTTATATAAGGGGAGAGACAGCCTCTGGCAGCTGGCTCTCCTCTCTCTTCAGAAATATATCATTAAACCCAGTGACTCCTGCCTGACAGCTGTAGAATGAACAAGGAAGAGCTCTGTGTGACATTTTTGTTCTGCTGACAATTTGACTGCATGTAATGAACTAACTAGACTGTAAACTAAGGTGATGGGTAGTGTCTTCTAAGTGTAAGCTACTTCTTTGAATCCCAAAGTCTAGTGCAGTTTTACTTATGGGAATACAATAAACATAATTAATTTGAGTTGATTGCTAAGGGTGTGTCTAAGCTTAAATAGCCTAAATTACTTCTGACACAAAAGTGCTAGTTAGTCTGTGGCAGAAAGAAGCCCAAGTACTTAAGCCCTAATCCTGAAAATCAGAGTGAAAGGAAATGTCAATCATTTTACAAATCACTCTGGTCCCCTCGTCTCAGTTTCTTTCCAACTGTAGGGCTTTGCTGCTGTCAAGCTGGGTGACCTTGGATAGGTCCCTAAACTTCCTGGGTTCTTAATTTCCTAGTGCTGAATCAGGCAGGTTCAATAAGGTGATCTTATGGTCTCTTCCAACTCTGACATTCCAGGATTCTCGCTGACCAAAAAGTGGAGAGCAGGGATAGAGTATGGAGTGGATGCTTGGGGAAGGAAAAAATAAACAGAGATCTGGGAAGAGACAAAAAGCACTGGAGACTAGACTATACCTTGTCATCCCTTCAAAGGCTCACTCTGCCCTCACTAAAATGGTGTCATTTATCATACCCTACAGGGTGTCCAGCTGATGCCCATGCACCTGGGCCCAGCCTTTTCTTCCACTCATTCCTCCACGTATGTGCTCTGCTTTGTTCCTGGCACTGCTCAAGGCACAGGGAAGTTACCGGACTATAAACTGAGGCCAAAGGTAGTGTCTTATAGGTTGAGTAAGACAGACAAAGCTCTGCATGCAGTTTACAGAGCAGTCCTAGGAAGGACTTCTCTGGGCTGGGTTCTGAGGAATGCAGGAGCGAAGCATTTCCTGGGAACAATTTCTATCCTGGATAGAGAATGCAAAGGCAGAAGGTGTGTTCTGAAAAGAATTGTGGGGAATTTATGTGACTAGAGAGGGTAGCGTTGGGGGAGGACTCACGAAGAACTTAGCATTCCTTGCTATAGACAAACACAATAAGATCTGTGTTTTCAAAAGCTCATTGGAGCAGCTGGCAGGCAACTGGATTGAAGAGACTCCTGGAGTCCTGATAACACTGGGCTCTCTCCCTCCTCCCTGGCCTCTTCAACTGCCCCAGGAGCCTCTCCAAAATTTAAGAAACTATTTAAAGAGGATCTCTCTCAGAGTTTCTCCAAGTGTAGTCCTGAGAATTTGCCGTGTCTCCTGGATTTTGCACTCTTCTTAAGCTCCTGGGAGGCCCGTTTGCCCACAGATATATGAGAACATCCAGGAGAATGTTTTCTGGGCAGGCTTCCCTGCTTGCATTTCCACTACTGAGAATGGTCATCTATTCAAGCCCTGAGTCTTGTGGTAAATTTTCTGTTCACAGATGCATAATCTTAAAGCATGAACACCAAAAAGATTTCAGTGCTAATAGAAGGGGATGAGATTTGGTGCTTTTTTTTTCTTTTACTCATCTTTATTTTTAACTTGCACTATTTGTAGAATAAGAAAAATGTTAACTAAAAGAAATGTAGTGAGCACTCAGTATCTGAAGCCCTGAACAAGCTCATGGAAGAAATGAGTTGCCTGAAAAGGGTTACATACTGCAGGGAAGTGCTGTTGTTTTCAGCAGGAAAGAGAGGCCGGGTAACAACAGGAAGCGTTGGGAGGCCTCAGTACCAAGGCTTCCAAGCAAAGCGGTTCTGGAAACAATGGCTGCCTGTGGCTCAGGAATATTGGGCAGGAAATGAAAGGATGCCGGGGTGGGGGCTGGGGCACAGCGAGGAACTGATAAGCATTACCTGGCTGTTCTTCACATAGTCGCAGCTGGCCCAAGATGAAGTCATTTTTTATAAATGCTCCCCATCTCCCATCAGTAAAATTGATTTTAGAAAAATACAAAAATGAGAAGCACCCATAGTACCATAGGCCTGGAAACCGTTAGGAAGCTCTACAGCCTGGGAAACCAGAGGATTTCTCACTTGTCGGTCATGGTCACATCCATGCAGAGAGGACCTTCAGATGAACTAGGCGTCATTTAGAGCTAAGTCCCTGGAGGACTCTAGCCTCCATAAAAATAAAAATAGCCCTGGGGTTAACGGGAGTCCAGCCATACCAAAGGAGATATGTATAAACCTCCTGAGATTGAAGTTTATATTTTATTTAACAGAAATTTCCATTCATAGGGGTGGGGCGAGCTGGGGAACCATTAACAGTACAAATGAGAAACAAAAACAAAACAAACAAACAAAAAATCACCCTAATGTTTTGTCCTGAAAGACCTAGATGTAAACCAGAGTTGGCAGGAGTCAGGACCTGAACAGTGGCAGATAGAAATCGAATCTGCCTTCTTAATTTCTAGCCCAGCCTCTCCTCCCAGAGTCATCCAAGAAGCTGACAGATCCTGGAAGGAGGTTAGACCTGGAAGACACATAACAATCCAGAAATCATCTGGATCCAGAACTTGCTTCTAGAACAGACGAAAGTCTGAGGCTGGGAGTGGCTGATTTGCTGGAGGACATACAACTGGTTCATGTAGCTGTAACTGATGGGTACCCCAGCACCTACTGCCTGGAAGATACCTAGGGGAATTCAAAGAAGAGGAGAGTTACTCTCCTCAAAGGTCAAGAATCTCATGCCTGTAGATTAGGACGAGAACCCATGTTTCTTAATTCGTTGTCTAAGTCCTTCTCTCTCATCAAGTTGCACTTAGTTGGGAAGTCTGTCTCTACCTTCTGCTACTTTCTGGTCTTCCCCATTCTTGGTCTGTGACTTGGTTTCCCTAGTATGGAGGTTATACTTATAAAATGTACTATAAAGTGCATGAATTTTGGATTCAAACAGACTTGTAACTGCACCCCAGTTTGCCACTAGCTGTTTGAGTTTGGACAAGTTGTCTAACCACACAGAATCTTAGCTTCCCATCTGAAAATAGGAGTAGTAATGCCTACATCTCAGAGTTTTAAGAATTAAGTGAAATAATGATGGTTGGTTCATCCCTGTAACCATCCGGAGGTATGCAAGAAACAAAAAAGAGGTGGCCTGGACACACACAGAGTAGAAAAAAATTTACCTTGTCCTTATTCTTAAGATGATCAGTGTTAGTGAAGCATGCAGTTCAAAACACAAGTTTGCTTCTCTCTCATTAATCTACTCAGTTCACGACCTTCTCCCCTGGAGCTCACTTTTAGCCATATGCGGCCTTCTCTGTATCCATTACCACTTAAGAGTCTCTACCAGTGGCACCCTACAGGTGGCAAGAAAGCTGCTCATCCAGTAAATAAAATCTTGATCACGTGATTCCACTGATATGCGCTTTATGCAGTTACACTGAGGATTTAAATGATTTTAAATGAGTTGTTGTTGCTGGCAGTGTGCTCGGGGTTGACTGAATGTGTGATGTCTGCCCCTACAAATCCCGTAATAAAAAGCTTTCTTTATAGACAGACAGTAGAAAGGATGATGTGTCTTTATATACAAAGTCTTTGTGTACAAAGCCCAGCAGCCTCATCAATGGGACAGAACCCTTCTGTATACGGTTTCTGTGTATAAGATGAACAGAGCTGGCTCTAAGACCAAGGTCACATGGGGATACCTGGCCTGTTTGTTTTCTATGTTCATAGCATTTGAGCCTTTTTCTCCACTCAGCACCACCTTTCCTCACAGCCACACCACCCCACTCTAAACACTCACACCCAAAGGCACCCTGTGGGAGTCCCTCCTAGGCTCTCCCTACTGGCTCATTTGCCACTGATGACATGTGGACCCAGACACTTTCACCACCCTCAACCAGCCTTTCATGTTGAGTCAAATTGGCTCCTACCTTTCCTAAAGAAATTTCAGGCAACAGCTAGAAAAGAATGAGTCCTCTCACTTCCCCTTTTGTCGACAAACCATGAGAGGTCGTCCCTTGTGACCCTAAAGGGACTCCTTATGTTTTTCTTTTTCTGGCAAGTCTTTTTTTCTTCTAGATTACCTTCCGTCTCCCTTCACACACACACACACACACACACACACACACACACACACACACACACACCACATGCCTATTTTCTTGAAGGGAAGAACTTCAGGGTTGGCCCTGATGAGGAAGCTGAAGGCCTAGTCCCAAAGCTGCCTGTATTGGACATTATTCTACAGGCAATGGGGAACTATTGAATGTTTTGGTGTAGGGGAGCTTTACCATCAAGGTAGTGTCTTAGAAAGATTTATCTGGAAGTAGAGATAGAATGCAATCTTCCCAGGCAGTCAGTAAAAATGCCCCCAAGTTCCCTGATGCTTCTCATCCACCAGACTGGTCTAGCCAGCATTCCTGGAATTCACCACATTATTCAGTGCCTTTCACCTTGTTTATACCATTCGCTGTTTCCTGCCCCAAAAGAAATACTATATGCTAGGCACTTAATGAGCATTCTCCATGTATTGTAATGTATATTGTGTCCCGTCATATTACATCATATGATAGCATCTCACATCACATCATATCATCTCAGATATCCCTCTGCAGCAGTGTCAGAGTTCTTATTGCAGCACCTTGTCTTTCTTTAACCACTTGGCTCACAATGCTGTGAGCCCCTGGGTGTGAGGGTCCTGTCTCAGCACTCCCTAACATGGTCCCTCTCACAGTGGGCTCTCTATAAATGCACACAAATTCCTGTTCTTCTTCAACATCTAAAAGCTCTGCCTGACTTCCCCACCAGGTGTAATCTTTTTAAAAGAACTTCCGTTACATTTTTTTGTGCATGTCTAGGGCCCTTAACATATTTTGCTTGGCATTTTCATACTGGCCAAGTTGCTTAATACCGCTGAGCTTCAGTTTCTTCGTTTACAAAAGAGAGATAAATACCTCCCTCATAAGGTGACTGTGAGGATTGCACAAGGTACAAATAATGGATGAGAAGTATATAGCTCAGGGACCAGCACATATTAGGTTCACAATAATTACCCATTCCTTTTTTGGCTTCTTGAGGGCAAAGATCTTATTACCTTTTGTTCTTCTAGATGGGCCCTCAGTGCATCTGCTTTGGTAGAAGGAGAATTGCTGTCATTGGGAAAGAGACAGCATTAGCAGCAGAGACCTAAGGGCCCAGCAGGGATGAGAGTCACAGAGTGGACCAGAGGAGGACCTGGACACCTCTGTAGGAAAGTGCTGGCTTGGCTTGGCATCTGAGAGCCTAAAAATGAGGTAGGCAGGGACCCCCAGCCAGGGGACCGGGCTCCAGGCTGCCTCGCTTAGCAGGATAGTAGAGCTAGTCCTCAGCCATGCCAGCCCAGCAGGTTGGGCAAATACTTCCGCTTCACAAGGGGTAATAACCTCAACAGGGTCACTGGAAAGGACTTCAGCAAACATTTAGAACTTGGCTCACTGATTTCAGAAGCCCCTCCAGCTTCCTAAATGAAACTTGTTTTTCAAAATTCCATTTCTTTCTTTGAAAAAAAAAAAAATATTTTTGGGCGAGGCGCAGTGGCTCACACCTATAATCCCAGCACTTTGGGAGGCCGAAGTGGGTGGATCACGAGGTCTGGTGTTTGAGACCAGCGTAAGCAACACTGTGAAACCCTGTCTCTACTAAAAATACAAAAATTAGTGGGGTATGGTGGTGCATGCCTGTAGTCTCAGCTACTGTGGAGGCTGAGGCAGGAGAATTACTTGAACCCAGGAGGCAGAGGTTGCAGTGAGCCAAGATTGCGCCACTGCTCTCCAGCCTGTGCAACAGAGTGAGACTCCATCTCAAAAAGAAAAAAAATTTTTTACTGTATCCCCTTCACAGAAAATTTAGAAAAGCAAAATTAAAAATAGAGAAAAGCAAAAATCATTTATTTTCTACCACTTAGCAAAAACTACTATTAACATCTCAGTGTGTGTCTTTTTTTTTTTTTTTTTTTGAGACAGAGTTTTGTTCTTGTAGCTCAGGCTAGGGTGCAATGGCACAGTCTCAGCTCACTGCAACCTCTGCCTCGCGGGTTCAAGCTTGTCTGGTCTTAGCCTCCTGAGTAGCTGGGATTACATGCACCTGTCACCATGACTGGCTAATTTTTTTTTTTTTTTTTGTATTTTTTAGTAGAGACAGTTTCACCATGTTGATCGGGCTAGTCTCAAACTCCTGACCTCAGGTGATCCACCTGCCAGTGCGTGTCATTTTTTATCACTTAATATATTGGGGAAGAGGTGATTTAAAAGAGACATTCTATACTCTATATATCATTTTAATTTATCAACTTTTTTTGCATTTTTTTCAAAAAAACCCATGAAAATAGATATTAGCCATGAGCTGTTGAACACTTAAAGGTCAGGCCTGCAGTGGTAGGATTTCAGGCATTTTGGCAGCTAAGGGCAAGGAGCCAGTCCACTCAAATCATACCTACAACGTTGCCACCAATGCATAGAGCCTGCCTTCCTGTCGGGGAGTGTTTGGACCAGGGTAGGTGTAGCTCGGGACTTCTTTATTCCTCATCACTTGTGGTATCACAGAAAAAGCATGGGCTTTGGCAGCACACAAACCTGGGTTTGGATCCCAACTCTACTACTTCCTAGCTGCAGGCCATTGGGCAATTTATTCTCTCTGAGAATCGACTTTCCTATTTTCAAAATGAAGATCATTTATCTGTTTCATGGATTGGCTACAGTTATAGAATGGAACTATAAAACAAAAATAAATAAAAACCCACCTAAAGCCATGCCTGACACATAATAACTATTTTCTTCTTTGAGGAACCCAGATATCAAAGGAACACAGAAAATTCATCTGGAGAAAAATAGACCAAGCTCCTGTTCAGGAAAACATTTTGAGTGCTTCTGTTTTCAAGGCTGTTCTAGATGAATAAGACACAGGACTGTCCGCATTGTCCCCATGGAGCTCACCACTTAGTAATGGAAATGAATCAAGGACCTAGAAATAGAAATTCCATTTAAAACAGCAATCTCATTACTGGGTATATATCCAAAGGATTATAAATCGTTCTGTTATAAGGACACATGCACACAAATGTTCATTGCAGCACTGTTTACAATAGCAAAGACTTGGAACCGACCCAAATGCGCATCGATGATAGACTGGACAGGGAAAATGTGGCACAACACCATGGAATACTATTGCAGCCATAAAAAACGATGAGTTCATGTCCTTTGTAGGGACATGGATGAATCTGGAAACCATCATTCTCAGCAAACTGACACAAGAACAGAAAATCAA
>CAUYQU010059737.1:0-19867 GCA_963574635.1 Cheracebus regulus
TTTTTTTTTTTTTTTTTTTTTAAGATGGGGTTTCACCATGATGGCCAGGCTGGTCTTGAACTCCTGACCTCAGGTGATCCACCCACCTCAGCCTCCCAAAGTGCTAGGATTACAGGCGTGACCCACCGCGCCCGGCCATGACCAAACAGTTTTAAGGAGCTAAGGTCGACATTATAGACCAAATGCTTACAAAGCCCTCATGAGTAAACTGGCTTAGTACTTGGCTTACAGGGATCCCAGCCTTATTCTTGTTTACAAAACAAGCCTAGTTTCATTTAGATTCAGTGTTATTGGCCAGGCACGGTGGCTCATGCCTGTAATCCCAGCACTTTGGGAGGCCGAGGGGAACTGATCACTTCCTCAGGTAAGTCACAAGGTCACTTCCTGGCAGGCAGGCTCAGAAACCTTAGGATATTTATGGGACTTTGAGAAGAGAGGAATTCACCCAAATTTATAGGTACTGCAGGTAACATCCGGTAGTAAGTTCTTGGCTTGGCTTCCTGGCCTCCAGAAGGGTTTTAAAAATCTAATATGAGGCCAGGCGTGGTGGCTCCTGCCTGTAATCTGAGCACTTTGGGAGGCCAAGGCAGGCGGATCACAAGGTCAGGAAATCGAGAACATCCAGGCCATAGCGAAACCCCATCTCTACTAAAATACAAAAAGTTAGCTGGGCATGGTGGCACGCACCTGTAGTCCCAGCTACTCAGGAGGCTGAGGCAGGGGAATCACTTAAACCCGGGCAATGGAGATTGCAGTGAGCCGAGATCGCACCACTGCACTCCAGCTGGCGACAGAGCACGACTCTGTCTCAAAAAAAAATAATAATAATCTAAGATGAGACTCCAGGCCAGGCATCGTGGCTCATGCCTATGATCCCAGCACTGTGGGAGGCCAAGGTGAATGGATTGCTTTAGCTTAGGTGTTCGAGACCAGCCTGGGCAAGATGACAAAACCCCATCTCTACTAAAAATATAAACAATTAGCCAGGCACGGGTCGTGCCTGTAATCCTAGCACTTTGGGAGTTCAAAGCAGGCAGATCATGAGGTCAAGAGATCAAGACCAAGCTGGTCAACATGGTGAAACCCTGTCTCTACTAAAAATACAAAAATTAGCTGGGCATGATGGCACGCACCTGTAGTCCCAGTTACTTGGGAGGCTGAGGTGGGAGGATTCCCTGAGTCCAGGAGGTCGAGGCTGCAGTGAGCTGCGATCGCGTCACTACACTGCAGCCAGGGCAACAGAGTGGGACCCTATATCGAATAAAAAGAAAAGAAAAAGCTAATATGAGTTTCCTTATTAAAAATTCCAGCAAAACAAACTAAAAAGGGCCTATGTGGCCACGTACCATTCTTGCTGCTCTTATGTAAACAATAACACCAAGGTTTTTGTTTTTGTTTTTTTTAGACAGGATCTCACTCTATCACCCAGAGTGCAGTACAGTGGTTCGATCGCGGCTCATTGCCACCTCTGCTTCCCAGGTTCAAACAATTCTCCTGCCTCAGCCTCTGGAGTAGCTGAAATTACAGGCATGCACTACCACACTCAGCCAACTTTTGTGTATTTTAGTAGAGATGGGGTTCACAATGTTGGCTGGGCTGGTCTCGAACTCCTGATCTCAAGTGATCCACCTGGCCTCGGCCTACCAAAGTGGGATTACACGCAAGAGCCATAATGCCCATCCAATAACACCAAATCAATGAAATGAGACTTGTTTTGTAAACAAGAATAACTTTACTGGCCAGGCACAGTGGTTCATGCCTGTAATCCCAGCACTTTGGGAAGCTGAGGCTGGTGGATCACCTGAGATTGGGAGTTCAAGACCAGCCTGACCAACATGAAGAAACCCTGTCTCTACTAAAAATACAAAATTAGCCAGGCATGGTGCCGCATGCCTGTAATGCCAGCTACTCAGTGGGCTGAGGAAGGAGAATCACTTGAACCCGGGAGGTGGAGGTGGTAGAGAGCCGAGATCTTGCCATTGCACTCCAGCCTGGGCAACAAGAGCGAAACTCCATCTCAAAAAAAAAAGAATAACCTTACTTTGGTTATCTTTTCTGTTTGTTCATTTTTGTTTTTGCTTTTAATTAAGACAGAGTCTCGCTCTGTCACCCAGGCTGGAGTGCAGTGGTGCGATCTCGGCTCACTGCAATCTCTGCCTCCTGAGTTCAAGCGATTCTCCTGCCTCAGCCTCTGGAGTAGCTGAGATTACAGGTGCGCACCACCATGCCCGGCTAATTTTTGTATTTTTAGTAAAGATGAGGTTTCACCATGCTGGCCAGGCTGTTCTCGAATTCCTGACCTCAGGTGATCCCCCCACCTCGGCCTCCCAAAGTGCTGGGCCTTGTTTGTTTTTGAGACGGAGTCTCACTCTGTTGCCCAGGCTGGAGTGCAATGGCGAGATCTCAGCTCACTGCAACTTCTGCCTCCCGGGTTCAAGTAATTTTCCTGCCTCAGCCTCCCAAGTAGCTTGGATTACAGGTGCTCGCCACCATGCCCAGCTAATTTTTGTATTTTTAGTAGAGACAGTGTTTCACCATGCTGGTCAGGCTGGTCTCAAACTCCTGACCTTGTGATCCACTTGCCTCGGCCTCCCAAAGGGCTGGGATTATAGGCTTGAACCACTGTGCCTAGCTTTTGTTTGTTTTTAATCCACCCATCTGCATACCAGTTTTGATTGTCATTGATCAAAAAGGGGGTTGACTGTAGAAAGAAATTTTATTTTTCAATAGAAAACTTTAGCACACCCTTGTGGGTTATTAGATTCTAGTTCATTGTCTTTGAGGTATTTTTTACCACTTGGCAAACTACATTTTACATTCTACTTTGTTATCTACCTGTAAATTGCACTAGATTCTGCTGTCTTGCACATTTCATCAGTCCTCAACAAATTCTCAATTCTTCCAGTCTCCTTCAGTATCTAGCTACAACTCTCTAAATTCATCTTTCCAATTTTTTGCCCACCCTCCTGACTTGGTGACACTGGGAACTAAAACCTGACTGCCTAGATCCTCACTGGGACTCTAGGTTGTCTTGTAGCTGACCTTCTCCCAAGGATCTAAAGAAGCCTTGTAAGCTATGGCTGGGTGCGGTGGCTCACGCCTGTAATCCCAGCATTTTGGGAGGCCAAGGTGGGTAGATTACCCAAGGTCAGGAGTTCGAGACCAGCCTGGCCAACATGGTGAAACCCTGTCTCTACTAAAAATAGAAAAAATTCGCCAGGCTTGGTGGCAGCCGCCTGTAATCCCAGCTACTCAGGAGGCTGAGGCAGGAGAATCGCCTGAACCCAGGAGGCAGAGGTTGCAGTGAGCCGAGATCACACCATTGCCCTCTAGCCCGGGAAACAGTGCGAGACTCCGTCTCAAAAAAATAAAAAATATATAAAAAGCCCTGCAAGCTAAAGCAAGACACCTTGACATAAACCTTCAAAGGAGTCATCACCAAAGCCGATCATGCATGAAAAACCTTCATGCCTGCTGCAGTGTGCACCACTCAGGAAGTTCAATGGAACTTCCATCCGCTTTCCATGCTTTGCTCCAGGAAATAACCATGCAAACTGCAAACCGGAAAATCCCTTGGCTTGCCACTGCTGTCCTCACCCTACTCTCTAAAGATGCTTCAACCCCAGTGTACAGAAATCTTCCTAACTGGTTGCCCTCTGGACTCACGAGTTTATAGTCTGCTGCAACCATCAGTCTTTTTTTTTTCCCTTTTGTTTTCACAGAAATCCCCCTCATTAAATACCTGATCGCAAACATCCTCTACTACCAATTGTCAACACATGGCTGGTCCTTAATGAACAAAAGGCTACTGAATGAGAAATGACTTAAATTGTCCAGAGGAAAGATGAATATTTCTCCCTGCCTTGAACAAGAGTAGGGACTGACAAAGAGTAGGGACTCACCAAAATAAAGTTTGGTCTCTCATTGACCAAACTATTTAGGCTTCTCTGGGTTCTCTTTTTGACTAGACTTCTACCTTGGCCCTTGTCCTGTCATTGGCCTGCCCAGTCGAGCCTTAGCAGGGAATCCTGCTATCCTGCTAAGTCATCCCCCTACCATTGATATCTGATCAAGTTCTTCATTCCCCGTCTGCCTCCTTTTTTTTTTGAGACAGAGTCTTGCACTGTCACCCGGGCTGGAGCGTAGTAGCACTCACTTGGCTCACCGAAACCTCCACCTCCTGGGTTCAAGCGATTCTCCTGCCTCAGCCTCCTGAGTAGCTGAGATTATAGGTGTGCACCACCATGCCCAGCTAATTTTTGTATTTTTAATAGAGACGGGGTTTCCCCATGTTGGCCAGCTTGGTTTTGAACTCCTGACCTCCAGTAATCCACCTGCCTCTACCTCCCAAATTTCTGGGATTACAGGCGTGACCCACCACGTCTGACCACTTTTATTTTAATTTTAATTTAATTTTATTTTATTTTATATTTGTGGAGACAGTCTCGCTCTATCACCCAGGCTTGGCTCACTGCAACCTCCGCCTCCTGGGTTCAAGCTATTCTCCTGCCTCAGCCTCCCAAGTAGCTGGGATTACAGGCACCTGCCACCATGCTTGGCTACTATTTTTGTATTTTCAGTAGAGACGGGGTTTTACCATGTTGGTCACGTTGGTCTCAAACTCCTGACCTCATGATCCATCTGCCTCAGACTCCCAAAGTTCTGGGATTACAGGTGTGAGCCACCACACCCAGCCATTCCCCTACTTTTGATGTCTAAATCCTTGGCCTGCCTTTAGCAAGACTAAAGGTCAGTTTAGAAAGAATCCCTCTATACTTGATGTCTCCTCTCAGTAACTGTCCATCCACTGACTCCTCACCCCATTATTTAGATATAAATAAATCCCCATGTGTCCTTGCTGTTTTTGTGTCGTATTTGGAATTGAACTCCATCTTTCTCCCCTATTGCAATAGAATAGCCTTTTCTTTCTTTCTTTCTTTCTTTTTTAGAGACAGGGCCTAACTCTGTCACCAAGCTGGAGTGCAGTGATGTGATCATAGCTCACTGGAGCCTTGAACTCCTGGCTGGGCCCAAATGATCCTCCTGCCCCAGCCTCCCAAGTAGCTAGGACCACAGCACCAGGCTAATTTTTTATTTTTTAATTTTTATTTATTTTTCTTAAGTAAAAAAATCTGTAGAGATGAGGACTCACTGTGTTGTCCAGGATGGTTTTGAACTCCTGGCCTCAAGCAATTCTCCCACTGCAGCCTGCGAAAGTGCTATGATTACAGATGTGAGCCACCACTCCTGGCCTTGCAATAGTCTTGAGTATAAACAATCTCGCTTTCCATTAAAAAAATTAATAGGCTAGACTCGGTGGCTGACGCTAATAATCCCAGCATTTTGGGAGGCCGAGGTGGGTGGATCACCTGAGGTCAGGGGTTTGAGACCAGCCTGGCCAATATGGCAAAATCCTATCTCTACTAAAAATACAAAAATTGGCAGGGCACAGTGGCTCACACCTGTAATCCCAGCACTTTGGGAGGCCGAGGCAGGTGGATCACTTGAGGTCAGGAGTTTGAGACCAGCCTGACCAACATGGTGAAACCCCGCCTCTACTAAAAATACAAAAATTAGCCAGGCATGGTGGCAGGCACCCGTAATCCCAACTACTTAGGAGGCTGGGGTGGGAGAAACGCTTGAACTCAGGAGGCAGGGGTTCCAGTGAGCCGAGATCATACCACTGCACTCCAGCCTGGGCCACAGAGCTCAAGACTCTGTCACCAAAAATAAAAATTAACAATTAACAATTGGCTGCCAGTACCAGCTGAGTTCAGCACACCAGCAGAGGTCCCTGAGGAACATTCAAGAGATGTTCAGAAGACCACTGGAAACACAGCTAGCAAGTTCGGGGCTGCTCTGCCTTTGCCCTCATCTTTGCCCTGCCCCAGCTGTTCCTGATGAGCCTACCCATGCACCTATACTCTTAGGATATGCTCCCCTCAGCCTTGCCTTAGAGTCCAGCAGGTCGGGATGATGAATCTGTACCCTGCATACCAGCTGGATTGGTAATTTAACCTTTTTCGCAATTAAATGCAAGCGTGTCTTGCTAGACTCTCCCAGGACACCGTTTAGCTTAGTTCTCACCTGAATATTCTGGCAATATCTACCAAACTTTAGTTTTTCAAGTATCACACTCACAATTTTTGCTCTATTTTCGTGATTACTTGTACTATTATTTACTTAACATTTTTCTTTAAATTGCCTTTAAATTAACTCCTTCCCTGTTTTCGTAATTTTGTTTCTTCCCAAGCAACAATAATCAAACTCACCCTAAAAAAAAATCCAGGAGGAATATGTCACACTAGAGACCAACATTGTTTTCTCTCAAGAAATTCAACACAATCATCTTGAGACAGATTTCTGTTTTTTGAGTTGAACCCCTGATGCAGTTAAAAGCCATGTTGTTGAAATATCTGTAAATTCAAATCCCACTTGGTGTCATTAGATTCCCATGGGGCTGGAGATCAATTAAGAAAAAAGAGCAGATCCACATGTCCTATAGTATCTCACTATAGGAAACGTGTATTGATTGAAAATAGTGAAGGAGCTGGGGGAAGAACATGGACTGTGTAAATATTTTTTTCTCTCTTTCTCAAAATCTTTTTTTTTTTTTTTGAGACAGAGTCTCCCTCTGTCACCCAGGCTGGAGTGCCGTGGCACCATCTCTGCTCACCGTAACCTCCGACTCCTGGGTTCAAGCAATTCTGCCCGCCTCAGTCACCTGAGGGATTACAGGTGCCTGCCACCACGCCCGGCTAATTTTTGTATGAATTTTATATTAATTAATTCGCCTAAAGATTTTGAGATGAGCAAGGTGGCTCACACCTGTAATCCCAGTGCTCTGGGAGGCCAAGGCCGGCAGATCACAAGGTCAAGAGATCAAGACCATCCTGGCCAATATGGTGAAACCCCATCTCTACTAATAATACAAAAATTAGCTGGGTGTGGTGGCACACTCCTGTAGTCCCAGCTATTCAGGAGGCTGAGGCAGGAGAATTGCTTGAACCCAGCAGGCAGAGGTTGTAGTGAGCTAAGATCACGCCACTGCACTACAGCCTGGGTGACAACGTGAGACTCTGTCTCAAAAAACTAAAAACAAGACCGGCTTGAGGTGGCTTATGCCTGTAATCCCAGCACTTTGGGAGGCCAAGGCCGGCGGATCACCAGGTCAGGAGATTGAGACCATCCTGGCCAAGATGGTGAAACCCCGTCTCTACTAAAAATACAAAAAAAAAAAAAAAAAAAATAGTCAGCATGGTGACAGGCACCTGTAATCCCAGCTACTCAGGAGGCTGAGGCAGAGAATTGCTTGAACCCGGGAGGCAGAGGTTGCAGTGAGCAGAGATTTCGCCACTGCATTCTGGCCTGGGCAACAGAGTGAGACTCCATCTCAAAAAAAAAAAAAAAAAAAAGTGCAGCAAGAATGGTACTTGGCCACATAGGCCTTTTTCAGTTTGCTTTGCTGGAATTTTTTTTTTTTAGAGACGGAGTTTCACTCCAGAGTGCAATGGCAAGATCTCAACTCACGGCAACCTCCGCCTCCCAGGTTCAAGTGATTCTCCTGCCTCAGCCTCACGAGTAGCTGGGATTACAAGTGCCTGCCACCACATCCAGCTAATTTTTGTATTATTAGTAGAGATGGGGTTTCACTACGTTGGCCAGGCTGGTCTCAAATGACTGACCTCAGGTGATCCACCTGCCTCAGCCTCCCAAAGTGCTGGGATTGCAGGTGTGAGCCACCATGCCCAGCCGCTTTGCTGGAACTTTTAATAAGGAGTCTCATATTAGTTTGTTTTGTTTTGTTTGAGACGGAGTTTTGTTCTTGTTGCCCAGGCTGGAGTGCAGTGTCCTGATCTAGGCTCACTATACCCTCCCCCTCCCGGATCAAGTGATTCTCCTGCCTCCGCCTCCCACGTAGCTGGGATTACAGGCATGTGCCACCAAGCCTGGCTAAGTTTGTATTTTTAGTAGAAACAGGGTTTCACCATGTTGGTCAGGCTGGTCTCGAACTTCTGACTTCAAGTGATCCACCCACCTTGGCCTCCCAAAGTGCTGGGATTACAGGCATGAGCCACCGCACCCGGCCTGATTTCTTTTTTTTTTGTGATGGGGTCTCGTTCTGTCGCCCCCGCTACAGTGTAGTGGTACAATCTCAGCTTACTGCAGCCTCAACCTCCCAGACTCAGATGATCCTCCCACCTTAGCCTGCATAGTAGCTGGGACTACAAGTGCTTGCCACCAAGCCTGGCTAATTTTTTATATTTTTAGTAGAGATGGAGTTTTGTCATGTTGCCCAGGCTGGTCGCAAACTTCTGGGCTCAAGCAATCTACTTACTTTGGCCTCCCACCATGCTGGGATCATAGGCATGAGCCACGGTGCCTGGCCTGGAATCTCATATTAGATTTTTAAAAGTCTTCTGGAGGCTAAGAAGACAAGCCAACAACTCGCGACCATATTTCACCTGCAGTATCTATAAATTTGAGTGAATTTCTCTCTTCTCAAGGTCCCATAAATATCCTAAGTTTTCTGCCAGGAAATGACCTTGTGACTTACCTGGGGAAATGATCCACCCATCTCGATCTCGGCCTCCCAAAGTGCTGGGATTACAGGCATGAGCCACCGTGCCTGGCCAATAACATTGAATCTAAATGAGACCAGGCTTGTTTTGTAAACAAGAATAAGGCTGGGATCCCTGTAAGCCAGGTGCTAAGCCAGTTTGCTCATGAGGACTTTGTAAGCATTTGGTTCATAAAGTCAACCCTAGCTCCTTAAAACTGTTTGGTCACATCTAATTCTCTGTCTGAAAAAAAAAAAAAGAAAGAAAAGAAAAAGGAAAAGAAAAGAACAGGATGTGATCATCCCCAAGGTGTCACAGTGTAGTAAAAGACATCCAGGAGCACAAGGAGGGAACATAATTTCTATCAGAAGAAGGGGTTGGGAATCTGAGAAGTCTTCACAGGAGATGACATTAGAGCTGGGATTTGAAAGATGAGTAGAAGTTATCCCAGTGAAGAGTAGGGAGGGCATTCCAGGTAGAGGGACACATGAGCAAAGGCATTCAGATGTAAATGTCCATGCCATGCTTCGGGATGACTAACAGGTCAATGCAGCTAAACTGCAGGTTGCTGGGGGCTAGACGGTGAAGGGACTCCTTTAGCCATGGTCAGGAGTTGGGACTTGATTCTGTAATGTAGATGATGGGAGCCTTCAGAGATTTTTTTATGTCGGATTGGTCACACGTCCAGAATTGGAAGGGTGAAACTGCAAGTGGGGAGACCCTTTGAGACCTGTTCTAAGCCAGTGACAAGATGCTGGGGGACAGTGAGGTAGAAGTAGAAATAGAGAAGTAAGGGAGGTGATCTGATTTAGGAAATAAAGATAATGACTTGATTTTAGATCGATCATAGTGAAACCATTAAGCTCTCAGGCTGTGGAATCAGGAAGAATCTTGACCACACAACATCCCAGTTATGTGACCTTAGACATTATTTAACATCTCTCGGCCAGGCGCTGTGGCTCATGCCTATAATCCCAGCATTCCGGGAGGCTAAGGCAGGTGGATCACTTGAGCCCAGAAGTTCAAGACCAGCCACAGGCAACATGGTGAAACCCTGTCTTTACAAACAATACAAAAATTAGCCATGGATGGTGGCACGGACCTGTAGTCCCAGCTACTCAGAGGGCTAAAGTGAGTGGATCACTTGAGTCCAGGAGGCAGAGGTTGCAGTGAGCCAAGCTCACGCCACTGCACTCCAGCCTGGGCAACAAAAGAAGACTTTGTTTCGAAAAAAGAAAAAATCTCTGACCCTCAGCTTCCTCATCTACAAAGTGGGGATAATAAAATACCTGCCTTGTAGGATTATTACAGGATGTAAAGGAGATAACATATGTGATATGCTTAGTACAGGACCCAAAACAAAGTTAAGCACTGTTAGCTATTATCATTAGTATTATTAATTTTACGGCAAGCTAAATTTCAGTGACTGGTGGAAATGTCCAACAGATAGTTGGAAATGCGATTGATGTGCAAAAGGAAGGTATGAACCAGAGATCTCTGACCCACCTTGTATAGATAACAGTTGCTGTGAGAGAGTGGCTAAGCCTCTGTGGAGGGCAGAGAGTGGAATTTTTTTTTTTTTTTTGAGACGGAGTTTAGCTCTTGTTGCCCAGGCTGGAGTGTAATGGTTCGATATCGGCTCACCGCAACCTCCGCCTCCTGGGTTCAAGCGATTCTCCTGCCTCAGCCTCCCGAGTAGCTGGGATTACAGGCATGCGCCACGCCTGGGGTAATTTTGTATTTTTAGTAGAGACGGGGGTTTCTCCATGTTGGTCAGGATGGTCTCGAACTCCTGACCTCAGGTCATCCGCCCACCTTGGCCTCCCAGAGTGCTGTGATTACAGGCGTGAGTCACCACGCCTGGCCAGAGAACGGAATTTTACAGAATGTTCACATTTAGAGATGGTAGGAGGAAGGTTATAGAAAATTAGTGGCTTGAGAGGGAGGGGTCCTTACCTTGGAGAGGATCTTTAAATTGCTAATCAGTGGCTTCATTTAAGTCCTCAGTCTCTGACACCTCTGCAGCATTGGATGTGAGTGACCTCTTAAAGCCTCCTTTCAGAATCTCTCTTCAGTTTCCATGGTGTTCTGTACACTTCGATCTTCTGTGATTACGCATAGATGTCACAGCTGAGAGCCTTATAGAGCTTACTTACTCCAGCCCCCTCATTTTACAAATGAGGAGACTAAAGAGCCAGAAAATGGAAGTAGCTTGTTGAAGGCTCACAGTCAGTTGCTCCTTCCTTGTCTTCCCCCACCAGCTTTTCTCACTTCCCATGGTTCTTCGCTCTTTGCTCTCATATACTCATTTCCTCTTTCGATAAACTCATCTGTCTGCACAGCTTCTAGTGTTGCTTTCAGGCTTTTGTTTGCCAAATCGAAATCTCTCCCACCCTTGCCTCTCTTCAGAGCTGCTGTCCCACCCTTTGTACAGTCAGCTAGATGTTCCACTAACACCTCACACCCAGCATGTCTGCACATCATCTTTCCCCATACAACTAGCTTCCAATTTTGACTCCACTACCCTATTAATGGCACCTCCATCCTCCTAGTTAGTTAATCCTTTACCAAGTCTGGTCAGTTAGTCCTACGTAAAGGCCCATGCAGTACAGTGATTAAGCACATTCCAGTTGTAGGAAACCTTAAAGGTACTTATTTCTCCCAGCTTCGCCTTTTTCTTTTTTCTTTTATTTTTTTGGGGAGTGAGGGGGGAAGAAGTTTTGCTCTTGTTGCCCAGGCTAGAGTACAATGGCATCATCTCGGCTTACCGCAACTTCTGCCTCCCGAGTTCAAGCGATTCTCCTGCCTTAGCCTCCCGAGTAGCTAGGATTGTAGGCGCATGCCACTACACCTACCTAATTTTTGTATTTCTAGTAGACACGGGGTTTCTCCATATTGGTCAGGCTGGTCTTGAACTCTTGACCTCAGGTGATCCACCTGCCTCGGCCTCCCAAAGTGCTGGGATTACAGGCCAGCTTCGCCTCTTTCAAAAGAAAAAATTGAGTCTGTGGGAGACAAGGCAACACAGCCTGTGAATGGAAGTCAAGACTAGAACCCAGGGGCCGGGCATGGTGGCTCACGTCTGTAATCCCAGCACTTTGGGAGGCCAAGGCAGGTGGATCACCTGAGGTCAGGAGTTTGAGACCAGCCTGGCCAACATGGCGAAACCCCGGCTCCACTAAAAATACAAATATCATCTGGGTGTGGTGACACGCAGATTTAATCCCAGCTTCTCAGGAGGCTGAGGCAGGAGAATCAGTTGAACTTGGGAGACAGAGGTTGCAGTGAGCCGAGATCGCACCACTGCACTCCAGCCTGGGCAACAGAGCAAGACTCTGTCTCAAACAAACAAACAAAAAGACTAGAACCCAGGGATATCGGAAATCCTGTCCAATATACTTTGTACCACACCACGTTGCCTCTTGCAATCTTGTTAGATTTGTCACTTCCTTTTCATCACTGTTGCCACCTCCCTAGATTAAACCTTTGTCATCTCATGCCTGGATTGTTGACACAACATCCTACCTCCCTTTGCAGCCTCTAGTCTACCCAGTCCCCAGTGCATCCTGCCGAGTTAATCGCCCCAAAGCATTGTTTCCACCTCTCATTCTCACTGAAAAGCTTTTAGTGGTTCCTCACTGCCTACAAAATAAAATTCAAATTTCCAAGCCAGGCACTAAAACGCCTCCAAAACCTGGTGCCAGCCCACCTTTCCATGCCTCATTACCACACTACCCTTTTATAACCTGTGGCCAAGCCATACCCAATACTCTGTGTTCCTTGAACAGCTTATGCACTTTCATGCCCTGTTGCCTTTTTACACACTGTCCTCCCAACTTCAAGCGTTCTTCCTTTGATTTTCTCCTGATCCAATGCCTACTACTCACCTTCCAAGGCTCAACTTAAATGTCCTACTGCATGAAATATTTTCAGATTCCCCTAGTCAGAATTAATCTCTGTGAAAACATGTGTGACAGGATTTGCTGTCATAGGTCTTTAGTAAACGTGACTTCCCATCCCCCTTCCACTTTTCACCTGTGTTCCCACAGCATATTGCTAATACCTCTGTTTAACACTGTTTTCACTTACCTTGTAGTAGAGTTACTTATTTAAACAACGAGTGAGACTCATCTCATTCATTTTGCATCCTCCACAGCCCCTAACAGAGTTCCTGGTACACAATAGGTACCAGGGTAACAAACATTTATTGAAATGAAAATTGTGGTGCCAAGTCTCATTAGCAATTCAGCAGTACCCACTCCTGTTGCCGAACATGGAGTGATATGTTGAGAGAAGAGAATCTGGGAAACCTGTTGGCAAACCCTAACAATTTGCTTCAGAGCAGCCTTGGTAACTTTCAACCTGACAGTTTGCTTGAGGGTGATGAGGTAGGAAGGGTGACAGCTCAGATAAGGTTCTTGTCCATGAATTCTTTAAAATCAGCTCAGGTCAGTGCAGGTCCATCACCGCGAGCCAGTGGGTTACAAGCAGCTGGAGAGAGCAGTGACCGGTGCTGAAGAGGTGAGGAAGTGGAAGCAGAAGCTCTTTGGAGCCATTTGGAAAAACAGGCTACCACAATCCAGAAGTTTTCCCTGGAAAAGGATTCTTGATCTTGGAAGAGTGGGTAACCATGATGGGTGATGCAGGTCAAGTAGGTTGGCATGTGTGACACACCTTTATGGTCTCTCCAGGCCATTCTGGACACAGCTTTTATAATAGCTAAGGCTGCTGTGCAGATCATTCCAGTTCTGGAAGTGCTGCCTGGGATGTGGCCAAGATAAAAAGACAGCTGGATTCTCATGCTGACAGCTGAAGGACAGCTTGAAGGCCTCAAGTCACTTCTTTGTTGATCACCTTCATTCATTCATTCAATTATCATCAAACATATTCTAAACACCTACTATGTGCCAGGCACAGAAGTGCTGATACAGAGATGAATGGTGCCCTGCCCTTAAAAAGAATTTTGTCTAGGCCAGGCGCAGGAGCTCACGCCTGTAATCGTGAGCACTTTGAGAGGCCAAGGTGGATGGATCATTTGAGGTCAGGAGTTCGAGACCAACCTGGCCAACGTGGGGAAACCCCATCTCTACTAAAAATACAAAAATTAGCCAGGCTTGCTGGACATGCCTGCAATCCCACCTACTGGGGACGCTGAGGCAAGAGAATTGCTTGAACCAGGGAGGTGGAGGTTGCAGTGAGCCAAGATTGTGCCACTGCACTCCAGCTTGGGCCACAGAGCCAGCCCCTGAAAAAAAAGAAAAAGAAAGAAAAAAGAAAGAAAGAAGGAAGGAAAGAAGGGGCCGGGCGTGGTGGCTCACGTCTGTAATCCAAGCACTCTGAAGGCCAAGGTGGGCTTTTCACCTTTGGTTGGGTGTTAACTACCAGCCTGACCAACATGGTGAAACCTCATATTTAAAAAAAAAAAAAAAGGAAAGAAGGAAAGAAAAGAAAGGAAAGAAAGAAAGAAAAGTAAGAACAGAGGATGGAACTCTGAGTAACATCAGCATTTAAGGGGCACAGTAAGAAGAAAGCATGGAGTAGTCACAGATATAAGAGAAAGACCAGTAGAGGAAATTGTAACAAAAGTCAAAGGAGAGCTGGGGGCAGCACTACTGTACTCCCTGTAGTCTCAGCTACTTGTGAGGCTGAGGTAGGAAGATCACTTGAGCCGAGGAGTTCAAGACTGCAGTGAGCTATGCTCATGGCTGTGAAAAGCTACTGCACTCCAGCCTGAACAAGATAGAAAAACCTCATCTCACAAAAAAAAAAAAATCAAAGGATTGGGAGGCTGAGGCAGGTGGATCACCTGAGGTCAGGAGTTCGAGACCAGCCTGGCCAACATGGTGAAACCCCGTCTCTACTAAAAATACAAAAATTAGCCAGGTGTGTTGGTAGGTGCCTGTAATCCCAGCTACTTGGGGGGCTGAGGTGGGAGAATCACCTGAGCCTGGGAGGCAGAGGTTGCAGTGAGCTGAGATGATGCCACTGCACTCCAGCCTGGGACAGAGCAAGACTCATCTCAAAAACAAACAAACAAAAAACATCTCATATGACGACAATTTTATTTTAAAAGCATATGAATATATTTCTCATTGAAAATGAATTTAAGGGGCTGGGAGCAGTGGCTCACTCATGTAATTACCAACATTTTGGGAGGCCAAAGTGGAAGAATTGCTTGAGCCCAGGAATTTGAGACCATCCTGGGCAACAAGGTGAGACCTTATCTCCACAAAAAACTAATAAGTTAGCTGGGCATGGTGGTGCATGCCTCTAGGCTCAGGTACTCAGGAGGCTGAGATAGGAGGACCACTGGAGCCAGGAAAGTTGAGGCTGTAGTGAGCTGTGATCATGCCACTGCACTCCAGCCTGGGAGACAGAATGAGACTCTGTCTAAAAAAAAAAAAAGAAGAAAAGAAAAAAGCCAGGCACAGTGGCTCAAGCCTGTAATCCCAGCACTTTGGGAGTGTGAGTGGGGTGGATCACGAGATCAGGCCTTTGAGACCAGCCTGGCCAACATGGTGAAACCCCGTCTCTACTAAAAATACAGAACTTAGCAGGGTGTGGTGGCGTGCGCCTGTAATCGCAGCTACTCAGGAGGCTGAGGCGGGAGAATCTCTTGAACCTGGGCGGTGGAGGTTGCAGTGAGCCGAGATCACACCACTGCACTCCAGCCTGGGCAACAGCGTGAGACTCCGTCTCAAAAAGAAAAATGACTTTGCTGGGCGTGATGGCTCACGCCTGTAATCCTAGCACTTTGGGAGGCCGAGGTGGGTGGATCACCTGAGGTCAGGAGTTCAAAACCAGCCTGGCCATCATGGTGAAACCCCATCTTTAAAAACAAAAAAAAGAAAAAAGAAAAATGACTTTAAGGTTTCACATCTGTTAGTAATGTTGTTTTTTGTTTTTTGGGGGGGTTTGTTTTTGTTTTTGGTTTTGTTTTTTTTCGCTCTGTCTCTCAGGCTGGAGTGCAGTGGCGTGAACTTGGCTCACTGCGACCTCCGCCTCCTGGGTTCAAGTGATCCTTGCACCTCAGCCTCAGGAGTAGCTGGGATTATATGCATGCACCACCATGCCAGGCTAATTTCTATATTTTTAGTGGAGACAGGGTCTCACCACATTGGCCAGGCTGGTCTCAAACTCCTGGCCTCAAGTGATCCGCCTGCCTCAGCCTCCCAAAAGGTAGGGATTATAGGTGTGAGCCACTGCACCCAGCAACTATTTTTATTTTCATCCTTATGATTTTCTTTTTTCTTTCTTTTTTTTTTTTTTTTTTTTTTTTTGAGACAGAGTCTCACTCTGTCACCCAAGCTGGAGCGCAGCAACACAATCTCATCTCACTGCAACCTCCACCTCTGGGGTTCAAGCGATTCTCCTGTCTCAGCCTCCAGAGTAGCTAGAATTACAGATGCGTGCCACCATGCCCAGCTAATTTTTTGTACTTTTAGTAGAGATGGGGTTTCACCATGTTGGCCAGGCTGGTCTCAAACTCCTGACCTCATGTGATCCGCCTGCCTCAGCCTCCCAAAGTGCTGGGATTACAGGATGAGCCACCATGCCCTGTTCATTTTCCTTTTTTTATTCTCAATTTCTTGTTTTATTATAAACCATTTTAAGTTATTTATTTTTCAACTTTTATTTTAAGTTCAGGGATACATGTGCAGGTTTGTTACATAGGTAAACTTGTGTTATGGGGTTTGTTGTACACATTAAACCTAGTACCCATTAGTTATTGTTCCTGATCCTCTCCCTCCTCCCACTCTCTGCCCTTCGATAGGCCCCAGCATGTGTTTTTCCCTTCTCTGTGTCCATGTGATTTTCTTACTCCTTCCCATTTTTCCTCAAAAAACCTGGCACCCCGGCCCGGCGCGGGGGCCCCCCCCTGCACCCCCAGCACTTTGGGAGGCCGAGGCAGGAGGATTGCCTGAATTTAGGAGTTCGAGACCAGCCTGAGGAGCATGGTGAAGCCTTGTCTCTGCTACAAATCCAACAAATTAGGCAGGCATGCTGGCGTGGGCCTGTAGCCTCAGCTACTGGGGAGGCTGAGGCACGAGAATCACTTGAACCCGGGAGGCAGAGGTTGCAGTGAGCGGAGATTGTGCCACTGCATTCCAGCCTGGGCAAAACAGTGAGACTCTGCCTCAAAAAAAAAGAGTAAGCATTACTTGTGTAATCAACATACGTAAAAATGAAGATAAAAAGTAGAAAAATAGGCCGGGTGCAGTGGCTCATGCCTGTAATCCTAGCAATTTGGGAGACCAAGGCAGGTGGATTGCCTGAGATCAGGAGTTCCAGACCACCCTGGACAACATGGTGAAACCCCGTCTCTACTAAAATACAAAAAATTAGCCAGGCGTGGTGGCGGGCACCTGTAATCCCAGCTACTTGGAAGGCTGAGGCAAGAGAGTTGCTAGAACCCGGGAGGCGAGGTTGCTAGAATTGCCTTAATTCTAGCACCTTGGAGGCTGAGGTTGGCGAATCACTTGAGGTCAGGTGCTTGAGACCTGCCTGGCCAATTGGTGAAACCCTATCTCTATTAAAAATACAAAAATTAGCTGGGCGTGGTGGCGGGTGCCTGTAATCCCAGCTACTTGGGAGGATGAGGCAGGAGAATCACTTGAACCCGGGAGGTGGAGGCTGCAGTGAGCTGGGATCGTGCCACTGCACTCCAGCCTGGTGACAGAGGGAGACTCCATCTCAAAAAAAAAAAAAAAAATCCTCCCCTCCACCCCCAACTCCGTCTCCAAGCTTGTGGTGAGTATGAACTAGTTGTGGAAGGTCTTATGACTCATGTGACAACAATAAGGGCTTATCAATATATGTAGCTCATTTGCATAGACAATATTGTTTCTCTAGGAATACACCAAACCCCAGTGTATTCTATCGCTCGATCCAGCCCCAACACTGTGAAGTGGAATGTCAGCAGTGAGAAAAAGCTGTTTACGTTGATTGGAAAGCAGTAGCTCGGATTCAGAAATCGGTAACTGCTTGACATTCTGCAAAGTGCCCTCATGCTGGCAAATGCAATGCCACTGAACACCCATTTCCTAGGAGACAATCAAGTAGCTCAATTATCTTTGTCTTTTGTAGGAAGAAAACAACCAAAATGGAGGCATCTTCAGAGAATCCAAAGCCCTTACTTTATATCTGAAGCAGGGGCTCCAGAGACTGTGGAATCCTTATTCTGGATGTGTCTGCTTCTGGGATGAGCAGAGGGAGGAGGATCCTACAGGCATCCAGCTAGAAGAGCTTTTCACCCGAGGAGGTCCAGGGTGGCAAAGGCATAGAGGAAAACTGTAGTCATCAATCAAAAGGAAAGGCAAAGATGAAAATAAAAGGGAGGCCGGGCATGTTGGCTCACGCCGGTCATCCCAGCACTTTGGGAAGCCGAGGTGAGATGATTGCTTGAGCCCAGGAATTTGAGGCCAGCCTGGGAAACATGGCAAGACCCCCTCTCTACAAAAATAAAAATAAAAAATTAGCTGGACATAGTGGCATGCACCTGTGGTCCTAGCTACTCAGGAGGCTGAGGTGGAAGGATGGCAGGAGGTCGAGGCTGTAGTGATCTATATTTAGGCTGCTGCACTCTAGAGCCAGGGTGAAAGTGAGATGCTCTCTCCAAAAAAAAAAAAAAAAAAAAAAGATAAAGAAAAGAAAAAGTGGCTCACGCTTGTAATCCCCAACACTTTGGGAAACCAAGGCAGGTGGATGGCTTTGGCCCAGAAGTTTGAAACCAGTCTGGGCAACATGGTGAAAACCCAACTCTACTGGAAATACAAAAATCATCTGAGTGTGGTGGCACCCACCTGTAGCCCCAGCTACCCGGAAGACTGAGATGGGAGAGCCATTGCACTCCAGCCTGGATGACAGAGCAAGACCCTGTCTCAAAAAGACAAAGAAACAAAGAAAAAAGAAGAGACAAAATCTTCGGCTGGAAAATTTGGGAGCAAGATTGTTCTGTTCAAGTGCAAGACACAAATTAAGGCCAGGCATAGTGGCTGACGCCTGTAATCTCAGCAATTTGGAAAGCAGAGGTGGAAGGACTACTTGAGCCCAGGAGTTTGAAACCAGCCTGGCCAGGTTGGGTGACATAGCAAGACCCCATCTTCAAAAACAAAAACAAAATAACAGATTGAGGAGAGTAGGTTAGTTAGAAGATGAATGTAAAGTCCTGAGTCAGGCACAAGAGGGGAGAGAAAAGATGGATGTAGAGAATGAAGGGCCGGGCACAGTGGCTCACACCTGTAATCCCAGCACTTTGGGAGGCTGAGGCAGACGGATCACCTGAGATCAGCCTGACCAACATGGTGAAACCCTGTTGCAGGGAAGGGAAGGGAAAGAAAAAAAAAAAAGAAACCCTGTTGTAGGAAGAAAACAATCAAAATGGAGGCGTCTTCAGAGAAGACGCCTGTTGTAGGGACCAATATCACAGTTTAAATAAAGTATACAAGGGCTAGACAGAGTGGCTCACCCCTGTACTCCCAGCACTTTCAGAGGCTGAGGCCAGTGGATCACTCTACAAAAATGCAAAAATTAGCTGGGCATGATGGTGGATGCCTGTAATCCCAGCTACTCAGAAGGCCGAGGCAGGAGGCGGCGGTTGCAGTGAGCTGAGATCCCACCATTGCACTCCAGCCTGGGTGACAGAGTAAGACTCCATCTCAAAAAAAAAAAAGAAGAAGAAT
This sequence comes from Cheracebus regulus, assembly GCA_963574635.1. Lineage (NCBI taxonomy): Eukaryota > Metazoa > Chordata > Mammalia > Primates > Pitheciidae > Cheracebus > Cheracebus regulus. The sequence continues at coordinate 19,244 of CAUYQU010059737.1, forward strand.
GAAGATGGGCCGGGCTCAATGGCTCATGCCTATAATCTCAACACTTTGGGAGACCAAGGCAGGAGGAGCACTTGAGCCCAAGAAGTCAAGGCTGCAGTGAGCCATGATCACTGCTCCACTGTACTCCAGGCTGGCTGACAGAATGAGACCTTGTCTCAAAACAAAAACAAAAAAGAATGAAGATGTATTAGAGCTCCCAGTTTATATGGTGCTCAAAGCCTGTTGTAGGGACGAATATTACAGTTTAAAGAAAGCATACAGGGAGAGATCCAAGATGGCCGATTAGCAACAGCTCAGGAATGTAGCTCCCAGTGAAAGCGCAGAGGACGAGTGGACGCCCCACTTTCCGATGAATTTTTGTTGCCCACAGACTGGGAGATTCCCGGCAGAGGAGCCACACAGGTCACCAGTGAGACTCTTTTGGCCGGCGCGGCTGTTTTGCCAGTACCCCAGCGCGGGGCTTCCCGGTGCGGAGTATACGGGATGGACAGGCTCGGCTGGTCCCATCCCCACAAGGAAAACAGCAATTGGAAGCGCTGAGGACTGAGAGTTTCACAGCAAGCACAGCGAACCCGGGAAGGTCCGGCTCTGTGGGGAAGGGGTGTCCGCCAAAGGAAAACTAAG
>CAUYQU010059738.1:0-53730 GCA_963574635.1 Cheracebus regulus
ATTTACTTTATGAGCGCACTGCGCCGTGGTCTCCTCTCCCATTCTTGGGTAAGTAATAAACCAAAAACCTAAAAAAAAATTCCTCTCAGGGGAGCTAAAGGCTCCCCTGAATCCCAGCATTACAAGACCTTTAAGAGGTAATTAGATCATGAGGACTCTGCCTTCTTAAGTGAATTAATACCATTATCAATGAAGTGGGTTCATTATCATGAGAGTGGATTTGCTATAAAAGTGAATTTGGTTCCCTCTTGTTCTCTCTCATGACATATGATGTTTCTCCATGTGATACTTCCCGCCATGTTATGTTGCAGGAAGAAGACTCTCACCAGATGCAACCCCTCTAACTTACACTTCCCAGCCTCCAGAAGGGTAAGCCAGAAAAATTTATATTGTTTATAAATTACCCAGTCTATGGTATTCTGTTACACCAGCACAAAATAAACTAAAACTCTAAAATGTAATGAACAAAAACTAAACAACACTTTGAATGGGCTCAACAGCACAATAGAGAGGCAGAGAAAAGAATTAGTGACCAGACCAATTGCCTAATCTAAACTACAGAAATAAAAGTAAAATGAAATAAAAATATATATATAGAGAGAGTGCCTTGGGGACTTATGAGACTGTAGCAAAATATCCAAAATTCATGCTATCAGAATTCCAAAAGGAGTAAAAGAAATGGACAGGATTTTAAAACTATTCAAATAATGACTAAAAACTTCCCAAATTTTAAATAATGACTGAAAACTTTCCAAATTTGTAATAATGACTGAAAACTTCCTAAATCTGAAAAAAAAATAATCTTTTGTTTCAGAAAGTAGAATGAATCTTATCAGAATAAAGACAAATAATCCACATAAAAATTCATCATAGTGAAACATCTGAAAAACAAAGTCTAAGAAGAATTATTGTAAGCAGCAGTTAAAGAATAGCTCACCTGTGGGAGGAAAACAATCGTATGAACCACAGATTCTTTCATCAGAAATCATAGATAGAAAATGGAAGTGACACATATTTTTCAAGTGCTAAAAATACTGTCCACCCAGAATTCTATACCATGAGGATATTATCATTCAAAAATTGATGGGAAATAGACACTTTCAGGTGAAAGTAAACTTAGGGAATTTGTTGCCAACAGACATGTCCTAAAATAATGTATTTTAAAGTTTAAAATAATGTATTTTAAAAGTTTCTTTACAGAAAGAAAATGATTTTTACTGGTATATTAGGAAGGAAAAATGAATGAAGCAAATGAATCTCTGAGTAGATACAATAAATGTTTCTACCCCTCTTGAGGTTTTCAAATTATGGTTGATTGTTGATAGAAAAATTATAGTGTCTGATGTGGTTCTGAATGTATGTAGATGAAATATATTAGACGATTATAAATGAGAATAAAGTGATACAAACAAAAGGCAGATATCTATACTTGAACTGGTAAAATGACAATACAGATAAATTGTGTATATATAATATAATACCTAGAACAAATACTAAAAGCTATACAGAAACATACACTTAGAAACATTATAGATAAAGAAAATCTCTACAAAAAAACAAGTAGTACATAGAAAGCAGAGATATAAACACAAATCTAAAACCTAAAAGGGAAAATTCTATTAGATTTTAAGCCTTGAGAATAATTCTCTTTGGCTCAGTGCTCTGTTATTCAGACCTACCAGAGTGGTAGTCCTCGCCCATGGTAGCCACCTTGACCCTTCAGCCTTAATCTGGCCCTCTGAAACCAAGCAAGTAGCTCAACTTTTTGGAACTGAGGAGGAGACATTTTTGCCCCTCATATCTGTCCTCTCTGGGTCCGTGGTGGTAATGGCCGCCCTGCTGAGCTCTGAACTGCCTTTGGACTTATTTTATTTTTTTTTTTCATTTTTTTTTATCACTTTTATTTTAGGTTCTGGGTACATGTGTAGGATATGCAGGTTTGTTACATAGGTAAATGTGTGTCATGGTGGTTTACTGCACCTATCAACCCATCACCTAGGTATTAAGCCTGGCATGCATTAGTTATTTTTCCTGATGCTCTCCCATTCCCCTGCCCGCTCTCAATAGGCCCTAGTGTGTGTTGTTAACATTTATTTTAAGTTCAAGGGTACATGTGCAGGTTTGTTATATAGTAAACCTGTGTCATGGGGGTTTGTTGAATAGATTATTTTGTTACTCAGGTACAAAGCCTAATAGGGAGAGAATTAATAAAAATAACCAATAGGTACTAGGCTTAATATTTTTTCATTTTCTTGAAGAGTAATGCATGTTTGCAGTTACATAGTTCCATTGTCTTATCTGTAGAATTATAGAGGTCTGACAGCTTTTTAAAATTTGTCCAATCTCTGACTCCTTCAGTCTAAGCTAATAGCATTTCTGCTTGTATAAAATTCTTAAAAACCTCGTTGGCCTCCCATACAGTTCACGGGTGTAAGCCGTCAGCCAAGAGAATTGTCGATAAGTCTTTGTTTTATGACTGTATCTCTATTCCTGGCTTCGACTGAGATGGTTGATTCCACATATTTTTGTTATTGTGAATAGTGCTGTGTCATTTTATTGCATCCCTTAGATTATTTAGATGGAGTTTTGTTTGTTTGTTTGTTTTGCTTTTATATTCTTTGATGTCCTTGAGGGTTTGAATATTGTGTATGTTGGGTTTAACTGACTGGCTTTGTTTCTTGATGATTTTACAAGGCCAAGCCTCAGCTTGGCATTTCTCTGCTGCGTGTTCTAATCTTGGAGAACTGGTATCAGGCCCATGGCTTTGTTCTCTTGCCCATTTATATTAAGAACCTGCTGCACTGGATGGCCAAGGTCTTCCTAGTCTGCTGGCAGCAAGACTCCAATGAAGGTTGCCAGAAAAAGTGCTTCATTTGGACAGTGATATCAGATTTCATGCTTGTGCACATGCACCAATGACAGCAGAGACCACACGTGCACTCAAGCTGGTGGTGGTGATGTGCCAGTGTCTGGCTGTGTGTGTGCCATCAACAGTGGTTGCATAGTGAAGTGCATGCACACCCACATAGGGGTGGCAGCAGTGGTGAGGTCCATGTACGTGCACACTGGTGACAATAGGGTGGTGAAGTCTGCACACATACACTTTCAAAGCAGGAGGGGAGGCTACAGACGTATGCATGCTGGAAAAATGGTGAGAAGCTGTGAGTGGGAGTGCATGGGCAGGGGCTTGTCAGTTGAAGCTCCCCCATGGTTAGACAGGATGTATTGGTGCAGAAGTTATTGTCGCAGCCACCAGGAAGCACGCTTTATCAGCATCTGAGGTTGCTCTGCAAGTGGATACAGCCACACATTGACCCAGGGAGAGGCTATCAGATTGGGGTTTACTCAGAGCAAAGCAGTTCTGTCCCACTGGTGAGACAATCATTCTCTGTCCAAAAAGACCAAAAACACTTAGAGGAACTTGGTGAGCCTTAGGGGATGGTGTCCCTGGACGTCCTCCACTGCAGTCATTTCTGCACCGAACCTTTGGTCTCTATACAGGCTAGAGTCCTGTCACTGCCTCTTCTCTAAACAGCTCTTCCTATCAGCTCAAGTGTCCATGCAGCTAAGATACCAGAGGTCCATGGCAGCTCCTGGGGAAGGGGTGAATTGAATAGCCATGGAGTGGCCCACTCTTGCCATAGACCCCTGGGGTCCTAGCTGCAGGAGATCCCATAACCTCAGTGGACATTTGAACTGGCAGGGGAATATTCTTAAAGAGTTGGCAGGGCAGGACTACAGATTGTTCAGAGCCCAGAGGGTTTGGTGTGGGAGCAGGTGAAGTTGAGTACAGCCAAGAATACCCATCTCCCAAGGCTCAACATGCTCTCATTTATTGACTCAGACTTGAAGAGCAGGGTTGTCTTGCCCATGGGACAAAGCCCCTTTGATCTGAAAAAAACCCTGTCTGCCAACCTCTGCCTAGGTACATGTCTGGCCACACCTGCTGGCAGCACAGCCTCAGATGCCAAACCAGGGCACTTCCTGGCAGCTGCTGCTATAACTCCTTCACTGGCAAATTTTACCTTACCATTGCAGAGGTTCTGAACATGAGCCTCTGCCAGCATGCACCTGCCCACAATCTGCACGTGCATGCAGATCTTGTTGCCCATTCAGCACTGGGGCATGCATGCAGACATTGCTGCTACTCCTCTGCTGTCACTGGCATGTGGGTGTTTGGGGACCCTGCTGTGCTGCTCCCCCATTACCACCAGTGCATGCAACCTCCAATACATTGCTGCCCTGCTGCCGTCCTGCTTTCACTGGCACACACACGAGTGCAGATTCTGCGGCCACTACTCCAGTGAAGCACTTTTTCTGGCATCCCCTATTGAAGTGTTGTTGCCAGCAGCCTGGGAAAAATGTGTTCCCTCCAGTGCCACAGACACTTAACCTCGAGGGATATAGAAAAAAAGCTATGGGCCTGATCTCAGCCCCATAGGGCTACAGCATGCAGCCTAAGAGTACTGAGCTGAGCTCTAGCCCATTGAAATCATTCAGACATATAACCAATCTACTGAACCCACATTATACAACAATCAAACCCTCAAAGGCATAAAACAATATAAAAGCAAAAAGCCGTATCCAAAGGACAGTACCTTGAAAGATTAAAGGAACACAGCCCACACAAATGAGAAATAACTGGTGCAGGAAATCTGTCCAATATCGTCAATGGGGTGTGAAAATCTCTGACTATTAACTGTGTGGTTATCTAAGTCTCTTTGCAAGTCTCTAATAACTTCTATTTTGAGCCTTGGTGTTCCAGTGTTTGGTGCATATATATTTAGGATAGTTAAGTCTTCTTATTGAATTGGACCCTTTATTATTATCTAACGCCCCTCTTTGTCCTTTTTGATTGTTGGTAGTTTAAATGCAGTTTTGACTGTAATAAGAACCACAACCCTGCTTTTTTGTTTGCCATTTGCTTACTTCGTCTTTTTCCATCCCTTTGCTTTGAACCTAAGGGGTGCTCTTGCATGTGAGATTTTTTTTCTTTCACGTTGACCCTGCAAAAGGTGATCACTCTTTGTCTTGGGAATTGCTATCTTGTACAGTATCTTGCAGGGGTTTGCTAAATTTCCTGATTTTGTATGTTGACCTCTCTAGTAAGGGTTTTGAAAATCTTCATGGGCAATATACTCAAATACATTTTTCAAATCCCTTACTCTCCCTCTTTTTCAAGAATGTTAATGAATCATAGATTTGGTCTCTTTAAACAATCTCATATTTCATGGGGCCTTTGTGGATTTTTTTAAATTCTTTTTTTCTGTCCTTTTTTTTCCTGACTGACTTAACTCAAAGAACCTGTCTTCAAGCCCTGAGATTCTTTCCTCAGCTTGGACTATTCTGCTATTAATATTTCCAATTGTGTTATGAAGTTCTTGTGACTTTTTTAGCTCTACCAATTCAGTGTTTTTGTTGTTGTTGTTGTTTGTTTGTTTTTAATGGCTATGTCATCTTTCATCTCTTTAATTGTTTTACTGGTTTACTTAATTTCCTTGGAATGGATTTCAACTTTCTCCTGAATCTTGATTATCTTTGTTGCCATTCAGATTCTGAATTTTAAGTCTGTGGTTTCAGCAATTTTTTTCTCGTTAAGAACCATTTCTGGGGAGCTAGTGTGGTTGTTTTGAATCAAGGAGGCAGTCTGTCTTTTACAGTTGCCAGAGTCCTTGTGCTGCTTTTCTCTCGTCCATGTGGGCTAATGCTTCTTTAACTGCAGTGTAATTTGAGTATAGTTGCTTGACTTTGTTTCTGGATGTTTTCGCAGAGCTGAGGCTACATGCAGGGTATTTATTTGTGACTGAATTCTTGTTCTTTTCGCAGAAGAGTAAATTCGCAAAGTGTTTTTGATATTGAAGTTTGGGCTGTGATTCAGTAAATGGCGTTTAATTGTAATGACCAGTAGGTAGGTTCTTGCTCATCCATGTGGCTCCTCTGTATTTCCTTGCATTTGTAGCCATGCTTACTTTCAGTGCTCTGAGAGTGTCAACTCTCTCCCACTAAACTGCTGGCTGCAGATCTCAGCTTGGCACTCCCAGGCTGCTCACTGGGGCCCTGGCGCAAGCTCAGGCTTTATATTCCCTCCACAGCTTGGGGGCATCAGGGAAGGAAACCTTGGCTGTGGCAATGGCAGAGAGCAGAGAGCCTTTCACTTGTCTCTTTAGGCTCCAGCCCAGTGAAATGCAGAGCTGCTGCCAATCAGAATGATCAGCCCAGGGTGGGGTGGCTGTGTGGCAGGCCCAAGCTGGGGAGGCTCTGCCTGGTAATAAACATGGGGAATTGGGAACTTGTACAGAAGACAGACTGTCCTTTTCTCTGTAAGATGGCTGTGGCATGCTGGAGGTTCAAGTTAAGCAATCAGGGTTTTTGTTTCCTCTCCAGTCTGAGGAGAGCGAGGGCAGTACCACTGCAGTAGCAGTGGCAAAGAGACTTTCAATTGCCTCTGGGAGCTCCACTTTAGAAAAATGCAGAGCCATTGCCAATGGGAGTATTCAGCTTGGAATGGGGCAGCTGCACTGTGGGCCAGAGCTGGGAGCCCGGCCTGGTGAAGAGCACGGGGTCAGAGGCGCACAGGGATAAGAAACTAGGCTGCACTCTGTGACATCTGCGGCATGCTGTGGGCATAACTAAAGCATTCAGGGTCCTTGTTCATTCTGCAGTCCAAGGGCAGCAAGGAAAACCACAGAGATTTTTCTTTTGAACTGGCCATCATTTCCCATTTCTTTCTATGTCTTCTGATCTTTTGTTGAAAATTGAGTATTTGAAAAGACCCCCACGTCTATCAGTTTGTGGAGGAGAAGTTAAATATTAAATTTGAACTCAATTGAACGTGGACACAAACAATGGTCACCAAGTCCTGGAACAGGCTGTGTGAGCCCCTTGAGGCGTTTATCCAGCGCTGTTTCAGAGAAATCTCTATTTCAATCTGTTCCTGTAAGTTAGTTATTGAGAAACAACAGACAATCGCAAAACCAAGTTGACCTTTTGTGTTCGTTGAGCCTAGTCGTGACGGACCCTTGTGACTGGGCCTCGTGCCAAACAATTCGTTACAAAAAGAGCTAGAATCCCAGACCACACTGAAGCTTCATGAGACCTCTGCTTGTCTATGCACGGACGGGTGGTCGATCCTGGAGCACAGGCTGTTGCTTCCTGGTCTGGTGATGAATCCTCCATAGTCTGGTGAGTGTAAATATATACATTTTCCCTTCTCCCCTTTCATTGCAATTTTTTTATTATATGAGTTTGCTTATTATATCATTTGGTTATTATATCTGCATTGCCATTAATGCGGGATAAGGTTGTTTACTCTTTTTTTTTTTTTAGAAATTCGATGTTTATTTTCCATGAATCTTCTATGTTGTTTAAGAGCCCACAAAGGTTGTTTACTCTTAAAGGTATTATGTGTGTGTCTTTTCTTCTCCCCTCACGAGTTTCCCTGCACAGAACACAGTTTTAGCAGATTGGGTTTTTGCATGAAAATGCCTACATTAATTAGACTGGTTTGAGGACTCAAGTTTCTCTCAGGTCTCTTTGTGGAGTTCATCTTCTCTGGGACTGTGCGTGTGCTTCACTCCCCCAAACACACACAATTTCTTCATTAGAACAACACTTTTAAATGTCTTAATTTCCTGAGAAGTGTCACCCTTGCTTCCTCTTGGAGTATTAGACATTATAGTTTACTTCTGCTTGTAATCTCATGCCCACAGGCACCTAACAGTCTGAAGTGCTCCAGCAGCTCTCTTGTATTATGGAACTCACAATTGCTTTAGCAGCTTCCAATCTGATATATAAACTATGTAACTAGTTCTGTCAGTGCTCTATGTCAGGTGAGACAATATGCCTGGACACCCCCAAGTCAAGTTAAAACACTGCAAGCAAGTTCTTTTCATTTTATTCTGAGAGAGGGATCAGGAATTGGTCAGCTTTCTCCCAGCTGTGCTGCAGATGCCATGGAGGTGGTAGGACAAGGGCCAGCAAGCAAAGTGCCACAAAATGTTCTTCCATTTTGAATCTGGCTTTTTCTTGATTAAATAGTCGCTTGGTTGGTACATCTCTTAATCGGTTTTTAGAGTTCCCAGAAAGCTAACCTGGCCTGCAAATTGGTTTATTTGAGGTTCGAATAGGAAAATGAGGCCTTGTACCTTCCTGATCTGTCATTTTGATAGCATCACTCTCTGCGAGTTATGTTTACTGTGACAAACTTGTTCTTTATCAAATTGGTGAATCTTCCCATTATACTTAGTTTGTTGAGAGGCTTTATCATGAGTAGTGTTACCTTTTGTAATTTTATCTATTTATATAATTATATTATTTTTTTCTTTAACTTGTTGATGAGATCATTTACATAAATTATTTTTAAATGTGGAACTACCATGTATATCTGCAATAAATTTGGCTTTGCTGTGGTGAATAATTATTTCTGTATATTGTGGAATTTGATTTGCCAACATTTTGTTGATTATTAAATTCTGTTTCATATTTGTTGATATCTCTCATGAGACTTCATGTTCATGAGAGATATCAACAAATATTAAACACATAATAAGAGGGAGTAGAGAAAATAAAGAGAGAGTAGAGAAAATAAAATATCTCTCATGAGACTTCATGTTCATGAGAGATAACATTGAGTAGTTTTGCTTCCTTACAAGGTTTTGCCTGGTTTAGTTATTAGTGTAATGCTTGTCTTAGAGAATAAGCTAGGGTGCATTCCTTATGCTTATATTATCTAGAAAATGTTGTAGAAATTTGGTTTAATTTCTTCCCTACCTATTCGGCAGAATCTACCAGTGAAGCCATCTGAAACTGGTGGTCTCTGTTATAGAAGGTTTTAAATTCTTAATTTGATTATTTGATAAATATAACTATATATAGATTATCTATTTTTCCCTGTTTCACTTTTGGTAGATTGTGTCTTTCAAAATATTCATTCATTTTATACAGGCTATTACTTTTGTGGTTATAAAATTGTTTATAATATTCTTCTACTATATTTTTAATGTCCATAGGGCCAGTAGTAATGTTCTCTGTTTTATTTCTGATATTAATAATTTGTGTCTGCATTCATTTTTCTTATAGGTAACCTGGCTAGCTGTTTATATATCTTATTGACATTTTCAAATAAGCAAAATATTTTTGTTGATTTCTCTACTGATTACACATTTTTTTTTCACTTTCATGGATTTCTCCTCTAATTTGTTCTATCTTTTATTATTATTATTATTATTATTATTATTTTGCTTACTTTTATAAACCAAAAATTGACTGAGGCAAGTCTCAATGTTTAGAGTTTTATTTAGCCAGAATTAAGGATGCACTTAGGAAAAAATAGAAGTCATAAAAGCATCTATGACTTGTGTTTTTTCCAGTAGGGAGTTTTGGAAATTTCAGTATTTAAAGTAGAAAGAGCAAACAGAAGAATCATTAAAGGGAGGGTAGACAGTGAGACAGAGGGTTACATTCCTCTGAGGCTCTGATTAGCCTCAGTAAGTCTACATTTTACATGTGAAAAGCGGGAGGAGAGGAAAAAGTGAATTGTGCATTATTTCATGCTCATTAAATCTGCACTTTACATAAGATAAAGTAAACATATAATAAGAGGGAGTAGAGAAAATAAAGCTGTGTCACAGATTTGCAAAATTACCACTATGTATTTGAGAACAAAAAGTAAGAAGTTTCTGTATGGCTCATTTCCCAAGCTTAACTTTCCCTTTGTCATAGTGAGTGTGGTGTCCCTAGGTTCTGTTTTCTTTCATGCTGAATTTAATTTACATTTCTATTTGCTGTTTCCTAAAGTGGAGGTTAAGGTTATTGATTTTAGATCTCTTCTGCTTCCCTTCCTTCCCTCCCAACCTTTCTTCCCCTTTTGAAGTTTCCAGTATTTCTTATGTCTTTTTATGTCCACATGTAACCATTTTTTAGCTCCTCTTTTTAAGTGAGAAGATGCAGTATTTGGTTTTCAGTTTCTGAGTTGGTTCACTTAGGATAATGATCTCCAGCTCCATTCATGTCACTAAAAGGAACATAAATTCATTAAATTTATGGCTGCAAAATATTCCATGGTTTATATATACACCACATCTTCTTTATCCAGTCTATCATTGATAGGCACTTAGGTTAATTCCAATATCTTTGCTATTGTGAATAGTGGTGGGATGAATATATGAGTACAGACATCTTTTTGGTATAAAGATTTATTTTCCTTTGTGTAGATACCCAGTAGTGTAATTGCCAGTTGGATGGTTCTTTGAAATATTTCCAAACTGTTTCTCATAGAGGTTGAACTAATTTAAATTCCCATAAACAATGTGTAATTGTTCTCTTTTCACCACATCCATGCTAACATCTGGTGATTTCTGACTTTTTACTGATAGCCATTCTAACTGCTCTAAGGTAATACCTGATTGTGGTTTTAATGTACATTTTCCATGATGATTTGTGATGTTGAGGATTTTTGCTTGTTAACTTTTTAAGTTCCTTGTAGACTCTGGATATGAGGCCTTTGTCAGATAAATAATTTGAAAATATTTTTTCTCATTCTGTGGGTGGCCTATTTATACTGTTAATAGTTTCTTTTGCTGTGCAGAAACTATTTAGTTTAATTCGGTCCCATTTGTCAATTTATCTTTCTGTTGCAATTGCTTTTGGCATCGTTGTCATAAAATCTCTGCCAACGCTTATGTCTAGAATGGGATCTCTTGGGTTTTCTTCAAATGTTTTTATAATTTGAGGTTTTACATTTATGTCTTTAATAAATCTTGGGTTGCTTTTTGTATATGGTGTAAGAAAATAGTTCAGTTTTAATCATTTGCATACTACTAGCCAGCTATCCCAGCTCTATTTATTAAATAGGGATGCCTTTCCTCATTGTCTTTTTTTGTTGCGTTTTCAAAGAACAGATGGTTGTAGGTGTGTGGCTTTATTTCTGTGCTCTCTATTCTGTTCCATTGATCTATGTGTCTGTTTTTGTAGAACTTCCGTGCTATTTCGGTCACTTTAGCCTTATAGTATAGTTTCAAGTTGGGTAATTTGATGCCTCCAGCTTTAATTTTTTGTTTGTTTTGTTTTTCTTAGGATGTCTTTGGCTATTCTGGCTCTGTTTTGGTTCCATATATATATAATTTTTTTTTATAATTCTGTGAAGAATGTCATTGGTACTTTGATAGAAATATCATTGAATCTGTAAATTGCTTTGGGCAGTATGGTCATTTTTATGATATTGATTCTTTTTATCCATGATCATGGAATTTTTTCCATTTGTTTTTTGTCATCTCTTTCTTTTCTTTTCTCTCTGTCTCCCCTCTACCCTTTCCTGCCCGCCTTTCTCTCTCTTTTTTTTTTATACAGGGTTTTTACTCTGTCATCCAGGCTGGAGAGCAGTGCTGCGATCTCAGCTGACTGCAACCTCTACCTCCCTGGCTCAAGAGATGGTCTTATCTTAGCTTGCGGAGTAGCTGGGACGATAATTGCATGCCACCATGCCTGTCTGGCTAATTGTTTGCATTTTTTTTGTAGAGACAGGGTTTCACTATGTTGCCCAGGCTGATCTCGAACTCCTGAGTTTAAGCGATCTATTCGTCTCAGACTTTGAAAGTGCTGGGATTACAGGCGTGAGCCACTGTGCCCTGATTTTTTGAGCACTGTTTGGTAGTTCTCCTTGAAGAGATCTTTCACCTCCCTGGTTAGCTGTATTTCTAGGTATTAATATTTTATTCTTTTTGCAGCTATTATGTAAAGTTTGTGTTCTTAATTTGACACTCAGCTTGGATGTGGCTGGTGTATAAAATGCTACTTATTTTTGTACATTGATTTTGAGGCAGGAGAATAGGGCTTAGAAGCACGAAACCTAAGGCCGATTCGTGCTGAATCACGGAAAAACACCAAGCTCTGCGGGCAGGGAATCTAAGGGCAATTCACTCAGACTTTTCAAAGCTGGATCAAAAGGAAAACACCTGGGTCTGGGGGCAGGGAACCTAAGGCCAATTAACACCAGCTTCCTAAAGCTAGACCAAAAGGAAAAACCCCAATTCCCACTCAGAGTAACAAAGGATCAAAGGCTATACTCCCAACAACCCTCCCTCCTGCTTACACCACATCTCCGAAGGTAAGGGAGAGTGCCTTGGATTAGCCATAGGCCAAGCAGGGAGCATTCTTTTATCTGCTTAGGGCAACAGCTCACCTCAGCCTTTAATTAGCCACAGACCAAATCCTTCCTCCAGATAAGGGGCAGCCTCAAACGGAGTTCTTAAAGCCCAGAAACTTCTGTAACTGGGTCCTTGAGCCGCTTGCTCAGGCCCACTCCCTCTCTGCGGAGTGCTTTCTCTCTTTAATAAATTTCTGCTTTTGGTGCTTCGTTCCTGCATTTCATTTGTCTTCGACTGTGTGCGTTTTGTTCAGTTCCTTGTTTATAACGCCTAGGACCTAGACAGTGTGTAGTCAAGACCCTCCACCGGTAACAATTTTGATCCTGAAACTTTTCTGAAGCTGTTTATCAGATCTAGGAGCTTTGGGACAGATACTGTGAGGTTTTCTAGGTATAAAATCATATCAACTACGAAGAGAGAGAGTGTGACTTCCTGTCTTCCTATTTGGTTGACTTTCATTTCTTTCCTTTGCTTAATTGCTCTGGCTAGGACTTTCAGTACTATGTTCACTAGGATTGTGGAATAGTGGGCATCCTTGTCTTGTTCCATTTCTCAAGAGGAAACTTTACAGTTTTTGCCTGTTCCCTAAGATGTTGGCCATGTATTTGTCATAGATGACTCTTAATACTCTAAAGTATGTTTCTTCGATGTCTAGTTTGGTGAGAGTTTTAAACATGAAGGGATGCTGAATTTTGCTGAAATCCTTTCCTACATCTATTGAGATAAATCATGTGGTTTTTAAGTTCTGTTTATCTTATGGATCACGTTTACTGATTTACATATACTGAACCAACCTTACATCTCAGGGATAAAGTCTACTTGATCATGGTGGATTATTTTTTTCATATGCTGCTGGATTCATTTTGCTAGTCTTTTCTGTTTCCTCCTTCCATCCTTTTTTTAAAAAATGTTTTGGCCTGAAGTGTTTATTGTTGTTGCTGTCATTGTGTCTCTGCCAGGTTTTGTTATCAGAATAATGCTGGCCCCATAGAAGAATTAGGCAGGAATCCCTCCTCTTAAGATTTTGGAACAGTTTCAGTTAGAATGGCACCAGCTCTTTTTTATGCATCTTGTAGAATTCAGCTTTTAATTCATCTAGTTTTGGACTTCTTATGGTTGATAGGCTTTTTATTACTGATTCAGTTTTGGAACTCGTTATTGGTCTGTTCAGCATTTGAATTTCTTCCTGGTTCAATTTTGAGAAATTGTATGCTCTCTCAAAAATTCCCAGAATTTTTTGATTTTTTCTAGGTTTTCTACTTCATGTTCATAGAGGTGTTTGTAGTAGTCTCTGACAAATTTTGTATTTCTGTGAGGGCAGTGTTGTAATAATGTCCTTTTTGTCATTTTTGGTTGTATTTATGTGGATCTTGTTTTCTTTTTTCTTTTGTTTTTTTTTTTTTTTTTTTTTTTGCTTTTCTAGCTAGTGGTCTATCTTATTTATTCTTTCAAAAAACAAACCTAGTTTTATAATAAATTTCTTTATTTTTTGTGCTAATTTTATTCAGTTCAGCTCTAATTTTGCTTATTTCATTTGTCTTCTGCTTGCTTTTGAGTTGATTTGCTCTTACTTTTCTTGTTCTTCATGTGATGTTTAGTTGTTAACAGAGATCTTCCTAATAGTTATTTGAACATATTTATCATGGCCCCTTTAAGTCTTTTTCTGTTTTATCTGATAACTCTTCATTTTTACATATTTTTCCCATTGTTTTCTTTTTTCTGTGTGTCATTCCCACATTCCTATTTGCATATCTTGTAGTTTTTTATTGATAACTGAACGTTCTAGGTCATATATTGTGGCAATTTGGGGTACTAATTCTTTTTTTTTTTTAATTCTGGCTTTGTTTCTCTTGTTGCTTTGTTATTTTTTTTTCTTTGACCTGTCTAGGCTATGGTAGTGAAATTGATTGCCACAGCATTTTGAAGCCCTTTGTGTTCCTCCTTTGAAGACTCTTACATGGGTGTGTATAATGACCCTCAGATTGTAGTGACTTTTTCAGAGATCTCTTTGATTATCACTTTTCATATTTTTTTTCTGTAAAAAGCTCTGAAACATTTGGCATTATTTCCCTCCAGTTAAGTGCCACTAATTATCAGCTGTTTTCTCTATTGTATTCAGCAATACCCTGAATGAAGAATTGCTCAGCAATTTGGTCCAGTTAAGTTGGGTCGAGAATAGTATTTAAGGCCAGTCTTTAAACTTTGTTATGACCTTAGGGTGGCTATTCTTATCTATATTTTTTCATACATTCTGGTAAAGTATCTGGCCTATGTTTCAGATTGCTGATCATGATTGAGAAGAGCCACTGTTACCCAGAGTGTCCTTAATCTTAAACTCCCACATGTTCTGTAAAGTCAGATTTTGTAAGGAGAGCTACATAGCTCTTTTTCCTTATGTTCTTCCTTTCCCTCTGGCTAACTATATGAGTAACTACTCTGGGCACTAGGCAGGCCACTAGACTGTTCTCTTATGCTTGCCTCTTCTGACATGGAAACTTTGCTCAGTAAACGAGCTAGGGCAAGAGCATTTGGGGGGTCCCAGAATCCTAAGCTTACTGCACTTGGGTTAGAGTTTCCATCTTCTTTGTAGACATTGGGTGTAGGTACAAGGTCCCACTTCTTGGTCACACTGTGTATTCATTTGGCCTCTTTAACTAGGAGTTGGAGATAAAACACTTTGATGACCTACCCCTCTAGGTGAAATACAGTAAACCTTAATTTGGATTTGAGAGTAGAGAGTCTATCTTCTTGGCTATATCCACCCAATATAAAGTTTCTGTCAGGATGAGCACTGGGTAGGTGAAGGAAAAAGTCTCAGATATCATGGCATGTCTCTGTTCTTATCAAGTTTTAATAGATTTTTTGAATAATTTAGTTTTATTAATTAGGACAATTTCCAGGGACATTAAATGGTTGTGTTTTTCAAATGTTTTTATGCTAGTTAGGCTTATTTCACAAGGGAGTGTCTCTGTGAAACACTTCATATCATCATTCTGAAAGAAAAACACTCTAGTTGGTTTGTTAAAATGAGCATGTATGCAAGGAAAGAAAATTTATCAGACAATAAACATTATACAGAGTTGTAATTGCATTGATGGGAATGAGAGGTCTGTATTTTTATGTCTCATATAATGGATGAACTGAAAACTTTAGTTCTCAGTAAGCAAACAAAAACATTGAACCATGGATAGAACAGTGGGGAGCTCTCTTTTGAACAACTTGTAGATTTATGAGTAATTCAACACTAGCACTTAATGTTTATCCAGAAAATAATCATGAGATTATCAAACCTCATGAGATAAGCAGAGTAAATACGTGATAGCTTTTAAACAAATTTCTTCCTAAACACAATAAAAGGAGAAATGTAATGGTTTTGATTAAGATAAAAACCTAAGTAAAATTGAAGAAATATTTATATTAAAGTATTAGAAAAAGTAAACTAATAGATGTAAGGCCGATAGCCTCGCTGGGAGCCGGATGAGCAGCACCCACCCCCTCCGCACCTGATATTTGTGTTGTCAGGCCGGACATCCTACTTAGCACCTGCCCCCTCCATGCGGGCTCCCCACATCCACTGCTACATTCCAACCTCAGCCCCACACTTAGCGCTAAATCATGTTCTCAGCCCTGCCAAAATTCAAAATTCCCGCCAAGGGCCTAACCAATGGCAGTTCGCCAAATCCGGGTCCAGTCTCTCTATGGCCAATACAATTGCCCATGCTTCGTTTCCCCTCTAATCAATCTATTGCCTTCGCCTGCCCACCTGTCGATAGCCCCACTGGGTTACCAATGGCGGCTTGCCAAGTCCAGGTCCAGTCTCTCTATGACCAATGCAGTTGCCTATGCTTTGTCTCCTCACTGACCAATCTATTGCCCTCACTCCCTATAAAACCCCATGCCCAGAACGGCCCGGCCGGGCGCGACTTCTCTGGTCCCTCTTCCTCGGACCATAGAACCTCGCCTGGGAGCTGAATAAACTGGAATTTAACTTTTCTAATATTGGTCTCAGTTTTCTCACTTTAATTTCGACAATACACCTTACACTGACTACCAGGGGAAATTGAGTGGCCACTCCATACTGGAGGTGAAGAAGAGTGTGTCTGAAACACAGAAAATCCCTAAAAACATCTCACGGTACTACCATGTCCGGAGCTTAAGTTAATAGAAAACTACAGGAACCCAATTCAAATAGGGCTACTTGATGGCCCAGAGCCTCTGGGAATGAAGTAGTTAAAGATTTGTGATCAACTGAGGAGGGTCCACGGAACACAGCCTGGGTAAAGGACCAGGGCTGTTATGAACACCAGCTGCGACCATGGGACCAGTGACAGCTAAAGGATAACAGGTGCTATCATAACCAAATAAGGAGTGTTCCTTTCTTATTTAGTTATGAATATATTTGCATATTCATATGCATATATTTTTGTTTTCCAATATTTTTGTTTTCTTCCTTTTCTTCTTTTTTTTTAATAAAGTAACATAAGATGAATTAATAACAATTAACTTTACCTGACACTATTTAAGTTACAAGATGTCAAAAAGAGTGAACATCAACCAAGAACTCAACATCCTCTTCTGGGGAAGGAGCCAGTGTGTTGCTGGTTGTCTGAAATTGTGCCGTTGGGCGCAGAGGTATGACCTCTTGTTGTCTTTATTGGGAAATCAATGATGGTTTAACGGAGTGTGCATGAGTGCCAGGTTGGCGAGGGGACGACTGTGATGGTTAGTTCTCTATGTCAACCTGGCAAGGCTCCCATTCCCCACTGATTTACTCTATCAAACAGCAGGTGTTGCTCTGAAAGGAGCCAATATGATTGAAGTCCATAATCAGTTGACTTTAAGTAAAAAAATTATGACAGATAACCTGGGTGGGCCTGATTCTGTCAAAAGGCATTCCAGGGACAGCAGCAGCCTCGCAAATGAGGAAAGGCCCTGGTGGACGGCTGCTGCAGCCTGATCAGCCTGGTGCCTGCCGAGGATGCCCGACTCACCTCGCCCACTGCCCAGGCTGGCTTTCTGTGCTAAGTCGGTGTGTGCTTCCTGCTGGCCCTGTTTCTCTTGTTGAACTCTGACTGACACAGATTTTAGCACCAGAAGTGTAGAGAAAAGCAAATGACTGAAAGCTGAGAACCCATGACAAAAAGGCAGGGACACTGAGCTCCATCTCACTTCAGAGAAACAGACCTGGGGACCTCCAAGCAGCAAGGACAGGGAGATTTTAGCATCATGTGGCAGAATGATTTTGGAATAATGTTTAAACATCCCTGTTATTGAAGCCATGGTGGTCAATAGTGCTGGACTCAGACAGACCTGAACTTGGACCTGGGTTCAACTTGGACAGAGGCACTGTCTCCAGCAGGAAGCCCTCAGTCAGTGACGCTGCTGTCGGTGGTTGCTATCCCCCAGGGATACCATCTATACTTGTTCTGTTGACAGGGGCTTCTCAGACCAGGATCTGTGACTCTCTAAAGAGCCATAGATGGTGGCAGAAAAACCTCCCTGGGCTCCATAAACCACCCTCAGCTAAGCCCATGTCTTCGGGAGAGTCAGCTGAGTGGGAGCTCTTTCAAGTCAGCCCCAACCGTGCTCCCCAGGAAGCCTCCATGTAGCCAACCGTTCCCAAGTCTCCTTTTACTTGAAGAGAAACTTCCAAAGCCACAAGTATTCAGGAATGGGTTTCCTAAAGCCCATGAAACTTGCAGGTTTGAAAGCAGAACTCAGTGTGTATAGGCATGTGCCTCTTTCTGGGGTAGGTTATATATTTTTCATCAGATCGTCAATTGGAACTGTGAAGTTGCCTAAGCCCCAGAAATAAAAACAACTGAAGAACTATGGTTGTTGATTCTTAGAGGAAACGCAATCTGCCCAATTCCCCTCCCACAAACTCCACACCCTTCAGACTCTTCTGTGGTTTCCATTGTAGAACCCTGAGGTTTCCAGGCAGGTTTAGCATGTCCCGGTGGCTGTGAGTTTGCAGATCCTATGCGTCCTGATTGCCACATTAGGTCCCAGGCTGTTACTCTGCAATCACTTTTTCTCTGGGGCAAGCGTTGTGTTAGGTGGAGACTCACTGGTGCAGGGTGGGGAGCTTATCTTTGGAAGGCTCACATTCTCTCAACAAATCCGAACAGACTTATCTCACCGATAAGAAAATTGAAGCACAGAGGAGTTAAATAATCTGCCCCAGGTAACATGCAGGCCTGGATTTCAAACCGGGTCTCCAAGATTCCAGGGATTATAGGCTTCGGAGCTGAGCGGGAACAATCCAGCCTTCTCATTTTAGAAATGCCAAAGGCTAAGGACCCGAAACCCCCACTGCACAGGACATCACACGGTGTAAGAGACGAGGCTATGACCTGAGCCCCCCCCACCCTCCAGAGCTCTCCCCACCCGGCCGCTCCCCATGTGGGCAGCTCTGAGGTGGCTCCAGGCTTCGGGAGAGGAGGCACTCGCTGACTCTCTCATTAGATGTGGACATGCTAAAGTGAATTCCAGGCATTTTTTGAGGATCTCTGCTGACGGCTGAGTCAGAGGGTGGGGTAGTTAGCTCTGCTTGAAGTGTCACTGCTGGAAGCTCCTCCCTTCATCTTCAAAGAATCCCAGGCTTCTGGTGGCTGGCCTCTGATGAGGGGTGGGGGCTAAAGCTTCTGGGATACTCATTTTCTTCAGGGGCGACCAGCAGTAGGAGACATCGTCCAGTCCAAGGGGTGGCAAGGTCGTTGAGGACAATGACCCAACTCCACCACTGAGTGTGTAAGTTAGCGCCCCGCCCCCACCAGGACACAACTGTGTCTAAGCACGGCTGTCAAATGGCACTGTGGGAAGATGTGGGGACCAGTCACCTAGAGCTCAGAGTTCAGGTCCTGGCTTCACCACGAAGTGCCTGTGGCACCCGGGACAAGCCGTTCTGCCAGCTAGGAATTCCACCCCAGGGCTCTCCTGGCTTGCCTATATTTTTAAAATATGAAATTTCATTTAAAATCCAAAATGCTGGTTTCTACTTTAAAACAAGAAGCAGGAGCAGCTCCAGCAGCCCAGGCCCAACCCTCCTGCCTGTCCCCGGCAGTCCAGCCCCTCCCAGGCTCCACACTCATGCCTGCTGGGCGCTGGCAGGCAGAACCCGTCCGACTCTCGCCCACACATCCTCAGCCCTCCCAGCCAGAGCCGGCCTTTCACGACAGACAAGCTGGCGTCGGTCCCACACAATGTCCATCCCCTGCTGAAGAAAATGTTCCTCTGGCTTTGGGGAAGAAAAGTTGCTCAGACCAGCAAAAAAGAGCAACCCTACTTTCAGGGAAAATATGTGCCCTGTCTTTTCCACATGCAACCATAAAAATGTCTGATGTACTGAAAGTCTGCCGCTAACCCATGGAAACGGAGCCAGGCATCTCTTGAATGACACACGCCAGGAGCCATCCTTGATGGCTTTGCATTTCTCTATGCTTTTCCGAAGCCAAATCACAGCGGCATCTCCTCGTGGGACAGTGATGGAGGCAAGAATCTCAAAAAGGGACCCAGACCTGCAGCCTCTGCTAAACAAGCAGCCCACCCTGGCGTTTCTGTCCCTACCTGGGACCCTGCCACTGTGGAGTGGCAAAGTGTGTGCTGTGCCAGCCCTCCTTTCTCAAAACTGGCACAGCAGGGAGGCTGGAAAGATGACAGAGCCGTTTTAACCTGACTCTCAGGGACTCCAGGTTGTGTAGATTATTTTAATAATTGGATTTTGTAAGACCTGTGCTCTGGGGCTTTTTTCGTGAAGATCAATCATTTTTAAATGAACCTAGAAAACTTGTAGAATAGGTGAAAAGAGACAGCTCTCCAAGCACACTTCTTTCCTCCGCCATTCCTTACAACCAAAGTCTGCGGCGGTGCTTCGTCCTCGAGTCGTTCCGAGAGCACGTGGTGAGACATTTATCCGCAAAGGATCTTCGTCCTTTTCAAGATTGCCTTGCCGGCTTCCGGTCTTCAAAAGCTAAGTGTCGTATGTTGATTATTGGCTGCAAAGCAGGCCCACAACATACATGGAATCCTTGGGGAGTGGTTGCTGCCTCAGCTGAGGGCTGGATGGGTGCAGGGACTGCCATGTTGGGCCTTTTTTTTTTTTTTTTTGGACGGACTGTGGGAAAGTATTGATTACAGAACGGAGGGCCAGGAGAAGGGAGACACTAGCCAGGTGCTGATAGCAGCGGAAAATTAACATCTTCCTGCTGGATCCATTGTTGATGGCCAGGCAATGCATTTTTAAGCAAAATAACGTATTTAGAACAGTGTCGACTTGTGCCTGTTTACCGATTGGATAGGTGAATTGTTACACTAAAACAATTTGAAAATAATTTTTTTGAATTAACACAATGTTTCTGTAAGGAGACAACAAATTATTACTTTTAAACACTTCTTATTGTGTTGTGTGTTATTGTATTGTGTGTCGTTGTGTTGACTCACATCCATGCTGTGGGAGGAAGGGAGGGAGGGAGGGAGGGAAGAGGCAAGGAAGGGAGGCAGGAAGGGAGAGAGGGAGGGAGGGACGGAGGGAGAGGAGAGGGGAGGATGCAAGCAGTCACACTTAATTTCTGCACTCAGATTCAGTGGCATGTGTGTGCACCTGTGTGGTGTGTGTGTGCATGTGGTATATTGTGTGCACACGTGTGAGTGCAGGGAAGAAAGGGGACTGCGTGAAAGCGGCAGTGCACAGCTCCGTCTCCCCAGCAAAGCTCCGCATCCCTCGGGGTGGAGGACCGCCCTACGCCATGCCTACAGGTGCCCGTCCCAACCCCAGTGCCTGGCGCTGGGCAGACCCCAAACTCTTTCTCGGCTCAGCTTCTCATCTGTACCCCAAGCCTCGCCTGTGAACCAAACTGAACTCACCACACACATCCAGCAAGCACTCAATCCTGATTTCCAGTCCTGGCTGGTGTGATGTGATTTTATTCACTTCACTGAACATGAAAATGCAGTGATGGCATGCCAGGCCTGGGTGCAGAGAAGGAAGCGACCCAGGGCCAATTCCGTGCTCCCCGGGGTGAAGCTCGTCAGCTCCAGGCACTGCGGAGACAGCGACCTTGTGTCAAGACTGCAGCGGACCTCCCCAACCCACCGGGACGCTGAGGTCCCCCGTCTGAAGTCCCCAGCCTGAGCCTGGAGCTTGGGCTCCAGTGGGAAGGGATGCACCGAGGTTTTCCTCCTCAGACCCCCAGACCTACAGGCCTCTCCCAGGAGACAAGGAGCCCAGTGTTCCCTCTGGAATGGGAATGCTGGGTCCCCTGCAGTCGGTGGACTCTGAAGGGCTGTGACGCCACGTGAGTTTCTGCACAGGCCGTGTGTTGCATCCTTCTGCAGCCAGCGCTCTTAGCCATGCAGCAGAGGCCATCAGGTCGGGGCCCACTTACGAGCATTCGCCCTCTAGATGAGCAGGCTCGGGGTCAGCGCTCCGCAGCCCCAGGCCCCAGGGAGCAGAGCTGGCCTCCCAGGGTCACGCTGTAACCGGCTGTGGCCCTTTGCTCCCAAACACCATTAATCACCCTGAAGAGAGCTTTTCCTCCACTTGGAGAGATGAGTCATCTTCAGGGCAGTGGAAAAGAACACTCCCTCCGTTTCTTTGATTACTTGAAAACACTGGGCGAGGCTTGACTGATGAGAAAATGCTCAGGGAGTAGTAAGCGATGTGTAAACCGGCTTCCATGGGCGCAGCCAGGTACACCCACACAGAAGGCTTTTCCAGAGGAGGCCAGGGCCACCCACTCAGGGCGGGTAAGCATGGAAATTGGACAGCTCCAGGGGCACCTGGAAATCTCCTGCAAGTTGATGTACAATGATGTCGTGTTGTCCGTGCACATCTTTCTGGAGAGAGGGCCTGTAGCTTTTCAGATTTTCTAAGACTTTTGCCATCCCGAAACGTTAAGAATCAGTTATCAAACATTTTCTTATGTTTTAGGCAACAGGGAACATTTTAAACGTGTAGAAGACATATTCTTCATTCTAAAAACATTTCACAATGCCCTTCTAAATGCTCTCCTGTAAGGAGCAAAGGTGAAGCCGCCAGGGAGCATCTGTGTACGCAGAGGTTCGTGCAAAAAATCACTTATATTCTGAGAACTTTGAAGGAAGAGAAGCTCACAATTCAGTTTAAAAACAAACTTCTACATGAACAACCATATGATTTCATTTTATGCTCACTTTGGGATTCCAAGTTTTTATTGAGTTTCCTTTTTTTTCTTTTATTTTCTTTTGAAAATCCCCGTCCCCGTTTATCCAACCACATGCAGTGCTCCAGCTTTCAGACTCGCTCATGCTATTGCAATAGAACCTGTGTATTTCACTACACTTATATGAAATGTCATATGGATAACCTGCAAATTCAGTCTTAGTATATATGTGTGTGTGTGTGTGTATGTGTGTGTGTGTGTGTGTGTGTGTGTGTCTATTTATTATTATTATTATTTTTTGCTCTCTCTCCCAGGCTGGAGTGCAATGGTGTGATCTCGGCTCACTACAACCTCCATCTCCCGGTTCAGGCAATTCTCCCGCCTCAGCTTTCTGAGTAGCTGCGATTCCAGGTGCCTGCCATCACGCCTGGCTAATTTTCGTATTTTTAGTAGAGACAGGATTTTGCCATGCTGGCCAGGCTGACCTTGAACTCCTGACTCAGGTGACCTGCCTACCTCAGCCTCCAAAAGTGCTGGGATCACAGGTGTGAACCACCATGCCCAGCCCAGTCTTAATACATTTTTTATTAACAATGCAAAACGTTCGGCAATGTGTAAGCCACTCGACCTCAGAAAAATGACTTGGCCTCGCTGAACGCTGCCTTTCCTGGAAAATGAGGGCACTCCTGCGGGCCTCCTGGGAATGGCTCTGAGGCCAGATTGGTGTGACCCGTGCCAGCGTTTCTGACACTGTGCACAGCAGATAAACAAAAAATGTTTGCTTGCGTTCTTCAGGAATTTGGTAATATTACACCTTTTCTCTGGGAATGTTAGACACCAAACTGCTGCAACAACCTAATTTTTCCATCTTTTGTAAAGTTTAAATGCATAAACAAACAAGCAAAAGTGTTAAGGCCGTCCACCCAATCATCTGAATGAACCGGCCAAGGGCACTCCAGAGTTAGCCTGAAAAACTGGTTCAGGTCGTGAAGAGAGGAGGGGCGGGACACGCCTCATTATTCACACCTCCCTTTTGGAACTCAGGAGAAGCTGGCCAGCGTGAACATCAGCACAGACCCGAAGTTTGCGAGGTTTCACCCGCGTGATAAAACCTTAAGGTTGTCCCCCCTTTCTGCACTGAACCAATGTATTTCTTAAATGTATGTGAGGAAGTCTCACGTCTCCCTAAAATGTGCAGAACCAAGCCGTGCTCCAGCCACCGCGGGCACATGCCACAGTCCATGATCACTCATATTTGGCTCAAAATAAATCTCTTCAAATATTTTACAGAGTTTGACCCTTTTCACAGACAAATGGGAAAGCACTGTGTTTGCGTGAGTAGCCTCTTGTTGAGAGTGAGTTCCCTGCAGGCTCCACCCTCAGGTTCTTGGTGGCAGGAGACACTCCCCAGGGCGGGCAGCCAGCCTGGTGCTGGCCAGGGCCTGCGCTCCACAAGGCCACAGAAGGGACGGAGCTGACCGGCCTGCGGAGCCCAGATGCCTGCTCAGGCTGTTTACCACTGGCCTTTCAGGAAGTGCTTTGGAAACAACCTCACACCTCTCAGGTCACACCGACTCTCAGTCCCACTGGGAGGGCGGCTTAACCTGTTTGTCCACTTGTGGGGCTGTGCAGGCTGTGAGGCTGGCTTGTTGCCTCAGGGGTAAATTACATAAGAGACTCTACATGACATTACAGCTCTACAGTGCACCAGATGGACCCATCTGGATTTTTTAGGGGGCTGGTAGCTGTTGATATAGCATCATTTGTTTGAACTGGTGAGTCGTCCTGTGTAAAATCAGGATGCAGAGAGTTGATGCGAGGCATGGCACAGATAGATTGTAGGAGCAGCGCTCTCCACTCACACCAGACTTCTGGATGTTTTGTTCAAGCCTCTCCAACAAAAGTGCTGACAGCTTTGTTCTCTCCTTATTCCTTTGCTCTCCTCTTCCTCCTTCCGACTGCAGGATGCCAAGCAAGGCTGGCAGGCCTGGGAGAGCTGGGGGCCAGCCTGGGTCCAGAAAGTGGGCAGCTGCCACAGAGGGGCCCCCAAGGCTGGCTGCCTACTAACGTCTTCACAGCATTCTGCAGTCCTGAGTCTTCTCGAGGTTGGAAGGCGCCCAGATCCAGGGAGATGGTGCTGGCTCTTTGGTGGCTGAAGAGTGTCCAGACAAATGAGCTGCAGTCTGAGATTCTCTGCCTTTCCTGTCAGGCTGGGGCAGCCCTGCTTGGACTCCTGCTCCTGCTGCATTGACCAAGCCTCAGTGCTGCCTTCTTTGCCAAACCACTGGCCGCTGTGTTGCTGGCACAGCAGCCCAAAGGCAGCTGCCCCTCCCTCTCAGCCTGACCCAGCCTTTGCGTTGGCTCCATCTCAGGCACTCTAAGGCAAGCACCTAGTTTTAGTTCTCTTGCCCCACAAATTTCATTGCTAAATAAACAAAATAAGCAATTAAGCTACCCCTTTAAATAGTAAGAAAAATACAAACAAGATCTAAACCCATCACAAGAATTAATCAACCAAGCCAGGCACAGTGACATGCACCTATAGTCCCAGCTATTCAGGAAGCTGGGGCTGAAGGATCACTTACACCCAGGTTGGAATCAGCCTGGGCAACGTAGTGGTATTAGTCCATTTTTATGCTACTGATAAAGACATATCTGAGACTAGGAAGAAAAGAGGTTTGATGGACTCACAGTTCCACATGGCTGGGGAGGCCTCAGAATCATGGCAGAGGGCAAAAGGCACTTCTCTCCTGGTGGCAGCAAGAAAGAATTAGAAAGAAGCAAAAGCAGAAACCCCTGATAAACCCATCAGATATCATGAGACTTATTCCCTTTCGAGAGAATAGCATGGAAAAGACCATCCCCATGATTCGATTACCTCCCCCTGGGTCCCTTCCACAACACATGGGAATTCTGGAAGATATAATTGAAGTTGAGATTTGTGTGGGGACACAGCCAAACCATATCATTCCACCCCTGGCCCCTCCAAATTTCATGTCCTCACATTTCGAAACCAATCATGCCTTCACAACAGTCCCCCAAAGTCTTAACTCAGCATTAACCCCAAAGTCTACAGTCCCAAGCCTCATCTGAGACAAGGAAAGTCCCTTCCACCTACAAGCCTGTAAAATCCAAAGCAAGCTAGTTCCTTCCTAGATACAATGGGGTACAGGTATTAGGTATACACAGCTATTCCAAATGGGAGAAATTGTCCAAAACAAAGGGGTTACAGGCCCCATGCAAGTCCGAAATCCAGTGAGGTGGTCAAATATCAAAGCTCCAGAATGATCTCCTTTGACTCCAGGTCTCACGTCCAGGTCACACGGATGCAAGAGGTGGGTGCCCATGGTCTTGGGCAGCTCTGCCCCATGGCTTTGCAGGGTACAGCCTCCCTCCCCGCTGCTTTCATGGGCTGGCACTGAGTGTCTCTGGCTTTTCCAGGTTCACATTGCCAGCTGTCAGTGGATCTATCATTCTGGGGTCTGGAGGACAGTAACCCTCTTCTCACAGCTCCACTAGGCAGTGCCCCAGTAGGGACTCTGTGTGGGGCTCTGACCCCACATTTCCCTTCCGTACTGCCATAGCAGAGGTGTTCCATAAGGGCCCCACCCCTGCAGCAAACTTCTGCCTGGGCATCCAGGCACTTCCATATGTCTTCTGAAATCTAGGGAGAGGTCCCCAAACCTCAATTCTTGACTTCTGTGCACTCACAGCTTCAACATCACATGGAAGCTAACAAGGCTTGGAGCTTCCACCTTCTGAACCCACAGCCTGAATTGTAGAATTGTACATTGGCCCCTTTTTGTCCATGGCTGGAGAGCTGGGATGCAGGATACAAAGTCCCCAGGCTACACACAGCACAGGGACCCTGGGCCTGGCCCACTTTTTCCTCCCGGGCCTCTGTGCCTGTGATGGCCTAGAGACACTTTCCCCATGGTCTTGGAGATTAACATAAGACTCCTTGCTACTTATGCAAATTTCTGCAGCTGGCTTGAATTTCTCCCCAGAAAATGGGTTTTTCTTTTCTACTGCATCATCAGGCTGCAAATTTTCTGAACCGTTATGCTGTTTGCCTTTTAAAATGTAATGCTTTTAATGGCACCCAAGTCACAGTTTAAATGCTTTGCTGCTTAGAAATTTCTTCCACCGGATACCCTAAATCATCTCTCTCAAGTTCAAAATTCCACAGATCTCTAGGGCAGGGGCAAAATGCCACCAGTCTCTTCGCTAAAACATAACAAGAGTCACCTTTGCTCCAGTTCCTACCAAGTTCCTTGTCTCCATCTGAGGCCACCTCAGCCTGGACCTTGTTGTCCGTGTTGTCATCAGGCTTTTGGGCAAAGCCATTCAGCAAGTCTCCAGGAAGTTGCAAACTTTCCCACATCTTCCTGTCTTCTGAGCCCTCCAAACTGTTCCAGCCTCTGCCTGTTACCCAGTTCCAATGTCGCTTCCACACTTTGGAAGTCTTCTCAGCAGCACCCACTCTACTGGTACCAGTTTACTATATTCGTCTATATTCACCTGCTGATAAACACATGCTCAAGACTGGGAAGAAAAGAGGTTTAATTGGAGTCGCAGCTCCACATGGCTGGGGAGGCCTCAGAATCATGGCAAGAGGTGAAAGGCACTTTGCATAGCAGCAGCAAGAGAGAATGAGGAGGAAGCAAAAGCGGAAAGCCCTGAAAAAACCAAGTATGAGCTGCGTGCGCCAGGCCAGGGGACTCCGTGAGGTGTGCACCATGCGTGAGCTGCGTGTGCCAGGCCAGGGGACTCTGTGAGCCGTGCGCCATGCCTGAGCTCTGTGCACCAGGCCAGGAGACTCTGTGAGGTGTGTACCATGTGTGAGCTGTGTGCACCAGGCCAGGGACTCACTGTGAGGTGTGTGCCATTGTGAGCTGTGTGCACCAGGCCAGGGACTCACTGTGAGGTGTGTGCCATGTGTGAGCTGTGTACACCAGGCCAGGGACTCACTGTGAGGTGTGCACCATGCATGAGCTGTGTTTGCCAGCCCAGGGGACTCTCTGTGAGGTGTGGGCACCATGCCTAAGCTGTATGTGCCAGGCCAGGGGACTCTGTGAGGTGTGGGCACTATGCATGAGCTCTGTGTGCCAGGCCAGGGGACTCACTGTGAGGTGTGGGCACCATGCATGAGCTGTATGTGCCAGCCCAGGGGACTCGCTGTGAGGCGTGGGCACCATGCGTGAGCTGTGTGTGCCAGCCCAGGGGACTCGCTGTGAGGCATGGGCACCATGCATGAGCTGTGTGTGCCAGGCCAGGGGACTCACAGGTTTGTGTTTCCATGTTCTTGTAAAATGTGGATTGTAGTGGAGCCTACCTCAGAGGACTTCTGAGAAAATTAAATTAGTTACTGCATGTAACACTTAGAAAATACAAACATAAAGCGCATTTAATAGAGAACACCCTCATCAAACATTCATTGATAATATTTTTGGCGTTGCTGTTTTCTCACTCCACCTCCCTCGCTGGGGATGGGAGCAGGGTGTCTGCAAGTGTGTTGGACTCCATCGGTGCGATGGCAGGGGCACGCAGGCAGAGGCGGCTGAGGCTCGTCCTGGTAGTGGGGGCAAGTTCAAGGTGACGCAGAAGACAAGGAGAAGTGGATTTGGATTGACTGGTAAGTTTTAAATGGAAAATGATCGTCCAGAAAGAGGCACCTCAAGGACACAATGAGCTTCCGTCTGCACCCCAGAGCCACAGGGGCCACTGCAACCGGAGGACAGGCTCCCTGCTGTGACCTGGAAAAGCCCTTCCTGTCTCAGGTCAATTCCATGATCTGATTCTCATGAATCATTGAGTAAAAGGGGATGCTTCCAAAGCTGCCTTTCATTTTATCCAGCAGAGGTCTTGATGTCACAGGGCCGCACCCCTGGTACCTTAAGGCCAAGGAGACAGAAAGGTGACGTGGGGACCCCAGTGCCTGCCTGCTCTTGACTTCCTGCTTTGAGGCCTCAGGATGGGAAGCCCTGTTGGGACGCTAAGGGATGTCATTAGATGGTCATCTGTCTTAGCACCGGCTACCTAAAGATGAGCCTTAATGGTCCCCCACTGCTCAGCAGATATGGGCTGTGTCAGCCTGGGGTGTTGGCACCCACATTCCCTGGCTGAGCCTGCACACAGTAGGTTCCCCCAGTGAGAGCTTCTGAGTGCAAAAGAGATCCACCAAGTTGATCAAACATAGGTGGGGTCAAATGTCTCATTAATTATTCTTATTAATTTTCATTAGCTGAGCATTATATTTTTTAATTGATGAAATGTGTCTATTCAGTATTGTGTAGACACATTGTGTCAACTGGAAAAGGACAATGCAGAAAACGCCATTGACTTTGTATTGGACATCAGAATTTTCATTCCCCTGAGACAGAGATGGGACTTAACTAGTAAAGTGAGGCTCCCCCTCCCCGCCACCCACAGCTGCCCCAGGACCAGTAGAGCATGGGTCTGGAGGAGGCCTGAAGATGTCCATGGCCAGTCCAGAGACTGTCATTTGCCTCCAGATGTCCTCGGGTGCCCCAGTTCACCCTAGAGAGAGCCCCAGTCCCTAGCAAAGTTCCAGAACCACCTAATGAAGATGTGAACCTTCTTGGGAGTCCCTAAATGACTCGTTCATTCAACAAATACCTGTGGAGTCACTCACTCCTAGCAAAGTGTTGTAATGAGCAGTGTGAGAACCTTCCCTCCTTGGAACGCATAATTTAGGGGAGACAGGCAGGTTAATTACTAACTATCGCGCCAGGCTGAATGCCATGGATGCTATAATAAATGTACTGACTGCGCTGTGGGGACGCTGGGGCAGGGATTCAATCTGATGGGAAGCTTCAGGATGAGCTGGGCTTCAAAGGATGTGGCAGGCGGAGGAGAGAGAGGGTAGAACCTTCATCATGAACTGTGGCTCTAGCTCTAACTTTCTGCATAGCCAGATAATACTTTCCACAGCTCAAATATTAAAATGACATTTAAAGATGGATTCAGTAGGTCTCACTCCCACTCCACCCCATCCACACGGTCCCCTTGCCACTCTCCTGCTGTGCCACGTGCACCGGGTCTGATTCCCCTCTGTGTGCACAGCGTGCACGTTGCTTTCTGTGCCGAACATCATGTTCGAGTCGTCTTTCCCTGTCCATACACAGAGCTCTTTCTCATTCTTTCCATAGCACTGCATAGAATTCAAGCAGCCCTGGATGGATTGATGTCTGCTCTTCTCCCAGCCTTGTGCTATTACAAACACACCACTGTGAACGGGGCACAGATGTGATTTTGCACGTGGGACGATGTGGACAACACTGGGTCCCTTTCCCGAGTTGGAACGCCCTTTTGCATATCTCCTGACAACACAAGAGTGCCTGCTTTCCACAGCGCCACCAACAGAAAGCATCCTCATCCCTTTCAGCTGTTTGCTTATCTCATCCCTGAGAAATACAATCCCAATTTAGTTTCAATTGCATTTCTCTTACTGGGAATGACAAAGAGCCACTTAAATGTGTATTCTTAAGAGAATGACCATTAGGTGTTGCATCCAACATCCACCTAAACACTCCACACCGATTTTAGACAGCCAGTAGTGAGACCAGGCACCAGGCTGCAGAGGACCCATATCTAACTGCTGGCCATCCTCCTTCTGGTAAAATTAAGCCCGCAAGTATGGGGAGACCTGCTGAGTGCGCAGAGATTTGCCTGTTACATAGTGATATTTAGCACAGTGGAGCCGGGAAGGCTTTGCTGGTGCTGGCCCTGCATTCAGGTTGTCTGGAAAAGAGCATCTTCAGGGAGACACAGGACGAGCCCCCAGAGGCAGCGGCGATGTGAGAGCAGGCGGCCCCAGCTCCTCCCTGCCCAGCCTGCGCGGGGCCTCTCTCTCCTCTGTGCTTCTCTCTCTGGGAGCTCCTGTGGATGTCGAGGCCCCCAGGCAGTCCCTGTGCCCTGCGGAAGAGGCTCCAGGAGTGTGCTTTCCTCACCGTCTGTGGAGCCTAAAGCCGGTTTCGCCATGGCTTTGGGTGAGCCGCGGGGCTCTTGCTCACTGACCCCACGTCACCCTGCAGGTACTGGGAAGGGGAACTGAGGCTGAAACTAACGGCGGCCGTGGCAGAGAGAAGGAAGGAAGCAGGTGTGCGTAGTGTGCTTGAAATAGTGCAAATGCACTCAGCAGTGAGGGTATGGCCGTGGCACCGCAGGGCCAGGGGCCAGCCCATTACCATTTACTGTGGTCCGAGGTGACCCAGTGGAGAGGAGAGCATAGCTGACGTTGCGAGCTCATCCCTGGGCAGCCACAGGCTCTGCTGGGCTCCATGTCCAGAGCCTGTCCCTGTGGACGGAGACCCCCGAGTGCAGGCCCGGATGGTTGGCCTCCAGGAAGACCTCGGTGGGCAGAGCCAACAGCGGGGCCCACACAGGCCTTGGAAATCCCGTTGTCACACGCCCAGCTCGTGAACTGAGCCAGGAGAGGGCCTGGAAGCCCAGTGCCTCTTCTCAGGGCTTCACTGGGATGGCCCCTCCTAGCCTGCGACACATGCTCAGAATCCCTCCAGTAGAACCACGCTGGACTGAGGGGCTGGTGTCCAAACAGCTGGTCGCTCCCCTCACAACCACGCAGCCCTTGGAGGGGAGAGCCAGGCATGCAGGCAGAGAGAGTTTCTGCATCAAGTCCCCCAGGCTCCCCAGCCCCACATGCATCAGGTCTGCCCCAGCTTGGGGCACTCTGTCTTGACACTGCTCCTCCCTCTGCCCCCATCTGAGCCCGATGAGGAGGGCAGCCCAGAGCTGGAAGGGCACAGTTCTGCTCCACACCAGGGCCCACTGTCCTGACATCCCAAGGTACTGGAGGTCACCAGAACCCTCACCTGTGATTTAGGAAAATGTCTAAAGAGTTTTGTGAGGACTCAGCACTGAAGGCCGGCAAGCGATTCTGTCCTGGATATACTTGGACGTTAGTGCCAAGCTAATTTGCTGCTGGGGAGGATGTGGTGGTCGAGTGAGAGTTCGCCAGGGCGGCACCCGGCGGGGGCCAGCACACCAGGAACGTGGAGTTTCCAGGATGGGAGCAGTGTGCTGGGAGCAGGTTTTGCGGGAAGGGATGTCCACCTGAGACACGGCAATGCTGAGACGTTCACCGGGCAGCCAAGTAGAGGCTCCCGGGAGGCCCTTGAGAGTTGAAGTGCAGGAGAAGGGACGGAGCTGCAGCCCGGACGGAGAGCCATCAGCTCAGAGGTGCGGCTTGAGGCCCGGAGCCTGGAGGCTGAGTGGGGAGACACGATCCAGGACGGAGCTCTGGACGTGCAGGTCTCGGGAAGCCAGGGAAGGACCCAAGAAAGGGAGCTGTGAAGGCACAGCCTGACGAGGCGGGAGACGGCCAAGGGAGGGGTGTCCCTGAGGCCCGAGGAAGGAGGGCTCTGGGGAGGTCATGGAGGCTGGGCCGGACTCTGGAGTCCAGGAGAGGGTGGAGAATTCAGAGCAGCTGTGGAGGAGGAGAGCAGGCTTAAGGGACAGTACAGCACAGGACGATTCCTGGACATCAGAGTTAGGCCACTTGTCAAGAAGTCCGCTGCAAGAGGATGTGGGAAAATAGAGCGGATCCTGGAAGGGAAAAGTGGGCCAAAAGGAATGTCTTGGTCTTGTTTTCCCAAGATAGGAGCAACAGTAGCACGTGTGTGCGATGGTGAGAAAGACCCGGCACGGAGGGCAGTGCGGTGACGTGGGCCAGAGAAGGAGGCACCGCAGGGCTGCCCTACGCAGGTGCATGGGGAGGGGTCTGGCCTTTGACAGGAATGAGGCCGGCTCGTCCCCTCCCAAAAGTGAGTGGCGGTGATTCCCAAATGAAGGCGGAGGTAGCACTCTGGCAGGGTGGGCTGGGTGACATGCTAAAAGCATGCAGGTAGGCACATGCGTTTTCAAAAGCTGCCCAAGAGATGTTTCAGGCTACCCCACCTCCCAGCCCTGCCCTGCCTTGGGCTTCCGGGACGCTGACACACAGGTGCGCTGGGCTTCTGAGACACAGAGGGGCCTGTGCGGTGTGGGGGACAGCAGTGGCCTGGGGCTCGGGTGCCATTTCGGGAATGGGGAGCAAAGGTAAAGAATGGTGCTTGGCGTGGAGCTGACAGAGAAGACAGTTGTCACCGTTCACTCCAGGAAGGACTTCTTGACCTAGCTCTGCTCTCACTCACTGATGGCAATATCATAGTCTATTTTCCATTTCAATGTGCAGTTTAACTTTCTTTATTTCCAAGTCTGCAGAAATATTTCCCCACAGACCCCATGGACATATAAGAAGTTTCTCTTCTGAGCTTCTCCCATCCTCCATGTAGCTCTTCTGCTTTGGGAACAGAAATCACATTAAGGCCCAGCCCAACAAAGACCCTGAAGGCAGGAAAGCCTTCCCTGCGGAAGCCGCCTGTCTCCCTGCTTCCGATCAGCTTGCCCCAGGTCCAGACAGGGTCATTCTGATCCTGAGGGACATGGAATGATCTAGATGGCCCCACTCCATTCCCAGCACCCACCCACCCCACCACATACAGATAAAGTTAAAGACAACTGCACACCCTCACTTCAGTCATTCTGCTCACTCGAGAGCTCAGTGGGATGTTCAGATTTTCCTTCTAATGTCTCATATCACTCCTAATACCCTCCTCAGGAAAGTTCATCCAGATCTGGAGTTAAGGAACCCTAGGTTAAGGGTGAGAAAATGAGGTTAGATGTGAGGAAGAGAAAAGGTAGGGGAGAAAATCAAGAGCCATGTTGTAATATCACTCACTGTTACCTCCCACACTGTTCTGGAAGGTTCCAGGCTCATGCCTGCCAAGCCAAACCCTGGTTCCCTGGCAAGCATCAAGACCACACAGTGCAGAACAGAAAGGTAAACATTTCATAGAAAAAGACCTGACTCAGAATGAAGGTGGAGGTGGCAGAGCCCGAACCACACGCATGCATACAGTAGGTGCTTAACTAATACTTGCAGAACGGATGGATGCACAGAGGGGGTCACGTGAGAAGACCTTGGCCCTGCAGGCCTTGAGCCTTAGGGCATGTGCTGAGCCAAGGTCGTCCCAGGGGAGCACAGCTGGAACACTCCTTAAAGACTCCATTCATTCCATGCCAAGAGCCCGGGTCACAGGGCTTCCTTGGAGTGCCGAGGTCAGAGGTGAGGAAGTCTTTTGAAACTGAAAACTTTGAGCTGACTCTGCTTCCCAGCCCTCTGTCCAGAGCCCATGTGATGTGTGCTCTGAATGGGAGTCTGTGAGACTGCTCTCTAGCCCAGCTCAGGCAAAGACGCTCAAGCAGCCAGGAGGCCAGCCATGGAGTTAGGAGCGGCTGGGGAGACGGTCGCAGGTGCACCGCGGACGCTGAGTCAGCGCTGCTCCTGTAGTAACTCACTCAGTCCTCTCCGTGGCCCGTGATTACCGACATTTGACAGTGGGAAAGGCTGAGCAGCGGCCGCATGAGGAGGACGCTGGGCATGGGGGTTTAAGCGCAGGCTGGGCAGCCCCGCAGGGCTTGCTCTTAGTCACCGCGCCATCCTGCCTCCCTCAACCCAGAACGCGGGGTTACGGCTCTGCACTCTGCATGCATCCATGTCCATGCCGGCCTCCCTTCTTCCCTCCCTCCATCCCTCCACCCAGCCATCTCTCTGTTACTAACAAGCCCACTGGGGTCCTGGTTAGGCAGCAGACAAAGCTGGATGGCAGCAAAGAGAAGAGATGAGACGCGGCCCCGCACTGTGCACCTGCTCCCACATGCGTTCGGCCATGCGCACAGAGGGGCTGATGCAGAAGGCTGACACTGGGTGGGCCTCCTCCTGCTGACCAAGAGGAGACATCCTAGACGCCTCCCTGTCACCCCTCTTCTTGGCCCCATCCTTGTACTCATTCTACCTTTGATCTCCACTCCTTGCTAACCTTACACGCACCCCCCAGGAAAGCTTTTCTTCCCGTTGTTTACCATTCCTAAACTTCACCTTAGTTCTGAACAATGCTGCGTTTTATAATAGTGAAGCATAAACTTCACTTAGAGAAGGAAAGTAATTGGAACGTCTTTGATAAATTACCCGGACCAGAGTGCCATAAGGGGTTGATTGCATTGATTAGTGAAATTATTAGCAGACACGTTCAGTCTTCCATAAGCCCGGCAACAGACTCTATGACAGGTGAAACTCACAGTCCTGGGACAGGCTCTCTTGCAAATGTAATGACAAACTATGAGCTGTTTCTCAATCATGTTATCAGCAATGCAAAATCCAGTGTCAGCACACAGCCCCTGCCAGGAGACAGTGTAAGCATCACCACACAACAGAGTCTTTGTGTTTCCATCTGGTGCAAAAGAAAGAAAAACAGCTCTGGTCAATACATAATACACATGGTGGTTGGGGTTTTTCAATACAGCCAATAAACACAATTTTGAAATTGAGTTATATAACGCTACATTCATCCTTCATTTCTTTTGACTGGACTTGATCTACCTAGAACTTCTGTAAAGTTGCCACCCACAAGAACATAGCTGAAGGCCAAAAAGTCGAGTGAAATAAATCAAAAATAATCTCAACTTTCCTTCAGATTTTAAAACAAAGACCCTGTGTATAGCATCCATGTTACATGACACACCTGACGATCCTCCTTCCCCTTCTGAGTAAATGCTTGGTTGGCAATATGCTTTCCTGGATGGTCACAGCTAATAGTTACGAAGTGCTGCGTTAGTAAACAGTGCTACTCACCAATATCCAACATCTTCTCTCCAGAGCATAGAGGACTGGCCTTCCTGCAGCCTGCCATGGGCATGGCCACGTGGTGTGGCCTTGATGGTAGGTGTGTGTGTGACATCTGCACAGAGCATGGGACTGCTAAGATGAGACCCTCCAGCCTTCTCCTTCCCTCTCCTCTGGTCGCTGTGTCCCCACCCAAATCTCATCTTGAATTGTAGTTCCCACAATCCCTGTGTGTCATGGGAGGGATCTGACGGGAGGTAACTGAATCACGTGGCGGTAACCTCCGTGCTCTTCTCATGATAGTGATTGAGTCTTCACGGTTCTGACGGTTTTAGAAGGGCTCCCCCTCTTCACTCTGCACTTCCCCTTGCTGCTGCCATGTGAATAAAGACTGTCTGTTTCCCCTTCCAACATGACTGTAAGTTTCCTGAGGCCTCCCCAGCCATGTGGAGTTGTCAGTCAAGTACACCTCGGTCCTCTTTTCCTTTATTTCCTGCATAAATTACCCAGTCTCGGGGCTGTCTTTATTAGCAGTGTGACAACAGACTCATACACTGGCTTTGCCAGGCCTGGTCCCAGATGAGGACAATGCAGCCACAGAAGACTCACGGGCGGCCCCTAAGGGAACATGGAACGAGCAGGAACCAAGACACCAGGGTGCTGGATTCTGCAGCATCCAACAGGATAGTGAGGCCTGTCCTATAAACTGGTCAGCGCAGCCTCTCCTATGGTCTGTCCTGCAAACGTGCACGCTGCGTGCCAGATGCTGTTCTGAAACCTGCAGCTGTGGTCACTGCTGCTGTCCTCAGAACAGCCCTCTGAGGCTGCCCCCACTTCCTCCCATTTGACAAATGCAGACGCTGAGGCACAGAGTGAAAAGCAACACGAAATGAAACTGAAGTTTACGGTACTTTCATAAAGTCATCTTTTTAAAGCCAGATTCCATTTTTGTGGCCTTAAATATTATATTTTAGATACACAATGGTGGCTGACAATAGCAAGATTGTTTTCCCTACTTCTTGCTAGAGAAGGGACGTGAAGATTGGAAAAAGCAGAGCACACCCCATAACCATGAAGAGGGACTGTGTTCATGATGCTTGTACCAGAACCATCACACAACGCTGTTGGGATCCCAGGGAGCTACTGTGTCACGGGCGTCTGGTTGCAAGGATCTTGCTGGGCCAGGCGCGCCGTCAGTGGCCAAGCGCAGAGACAGAGCACTTCCCTGCTGCCCTGGTGTGCTGAGGTGCCTGCAGCTCTGATTGTTTCCGGAACTCCAAGGAGGAAAAGTGAGGGGGCCCCAGAGGCCCAGCCCACACACCAGGCCCTGAGTCCTAGACAGACAGACTGGATTTCCATTTTCAATCTTATTTGAAGAAACAGTTCCCTGACTTTAATAAATGTTGAAACCAGTTGTTGTTGTCACACAAACCCGAGCTGGGGAACCAGAGTGGGCTTGGATTCCAGCTCCCTCTTTCAGCTCACGCAGCCTTGGGTGGGTAATTTAACCTCCCTGTTACTTTCATGTCCTCATTTTGGAAATGAGAGACATTAGGATGATAATGCCTACTTGATACTGTTGGGAACAACTCCAGCCCTCTGTGAACTCCTAGGGATGGGAGAGGTGTCACAGGCCTCCTTGAGACAGAATTGGAGACAGCAGCCGTCCTAGAAGAGGTGACATCTGGACTAAGGGAGCAAATGGAAGACGAGTCTAATCCCCACTCACGAGGTGAAAAGACCCTGCATGCTCAAATGCTTGTGTTTTTCTTCCTGAGCTTCAGAGAGTAGAGAGGAGTGTATCGCTGGAAAAACAGATTTCTAATCAGATGTGCTTTAAATTCTGGCAGAAGCCCTGGTGGGTTTTTGCTCAATCCCAGTGGACATCGACTCCTATGTTAGTTACTACAAACGTCATCTTCACAGACATTCACTGGCCCAGGA
Organism: Cheracebus regulus; assembly: GCA_963574635.1. Taxonomy (NCBI): domain Eukaryota; kingdom Metazoa; phylum Chordata; class Mammalia; order Primates; family Pitheciidae; genus Cheracebus; species Cheracebus regulus. The sequence goes on from CAUYQU010059738.1 coordinate 36,936, forward strand.
TGCTTAAATTAATCATAAAATCAGTCTCTTAGAGAAAAATCTCACATTCTGGTCTGTCCCCTCCAGATTTTAAAGCACTGCAACAGCCCTCAGGACCGAAAAGCTAGATTTTAAAATATACCTTGGCCTCAATTAAGAAGAATAATTTGCACATGAAAACAGAGCCAAGCTGAATCCGAATTTTCTATCAGTCTTTTCACTGGGGTGCAGGCTTTGCCATTAGGAATGTGGGCTCTTTGGGGATGGAACCTAAATTCTGAGAGGTAAAGCAATTTCTGAGTTGGGTACAGAGGGTCTTTATTTCGGGACTTTAACCCTGGTTTTCTTCCCTCTGAGGTGGGCGGACTGACGCGGGTTCATTCCCAGCTCCATGCATCGCAGGTGAGCCACTAGCGTGAAATAAATCACCAAAGTCTTGAGGATTGCCAGGCTTTGGTTGTCATTCTGTGTTTTCTTCCCAACAGAGACAGAGTTGCAGGGGCTATGGGACTGTGCATCTGTGGCCTGTGACTTAGTGTCCGGGCTCAAAGATGGAGTCAGGCAGACATGGGCAGGGCACTTGGCATAGAGGAGGCCCCCAGTGGCAGCGTCTTAAAATCCCTCCCAGATCTGACTTTTAACCAGTAATAAATATTTCACCTTCACGCACTGTATTAGGCCGTTTGCACTGCTATAAAGGAATCCGTGAGGCTGGGTGATTTATAAAGAAAAGAGGTTTGTTTTGCTCACAGCTCCGCAGGCTGTACAAGAAGCAAGGATTCAGCATCTGCATGTGGCGGGGCCTCAGGAAGCTTCCACTCCTGGCAGAAGGTGGAGGCCAGCCGACATCATGTGGTGTGAGAGGGCGCGACAGAGACAGGAGAGGAAGCGCCACTCAACAGTTAAAATCCAGGTCTCGCGTGAGCTCATAGAGTGAGAAGTCACTCGTTACTGTGAGGACAACATCCAGCCATGCATGAGCGATCCACCCCCATGACCCAACCCCCACAACCAGGCCCCACCAACATCAGGGAGCAAATCTCAGCATGAGACCTGGAGGAGACAAGCATCTGAACCACCTCATGCACTAAGTGAATAACTCGTCCTCCAATTTTTCTCCCCAAGGGCCCTGGGGGGCTCACCCGGCGATTTTGTGCATGTGTCTGGCCTGGGGTCCACCGATCTGAGTCTACATTTTACAGATTTAACTTAATCATTTTGGTAATTTGATCCATTTTCCCAATAGAGGCTCAACCTGGCAGTGCCACAAACCATGATTTGTAGCTCTTTCTAACCGCTCTTTTTAAGTAAGCTTTTTGCCCTTCTCCTGCTGCAGTCTGGCTTTTGGTCAGCAGTTATGAAATGTGTGTTTGGACCCGCGTCTGCTCGCAGAGTGCTTCCCACAGAGGCCGGCAGGGCTCCTCTGGTGTGCGCCCGCCTATGCGCTAACCAGAAATGGGCAGAAACGACATCTTTCCGTTTGTTGGTGCAGGTTCTTTGAAGTCAGACAAACCGACTTGTACAAATGCTTAAAGTCCCAGGACCTCAAGTCTTCACCTACAAAGTGGAAACAGGAAGGCCTTCCCCATGGCGCTGCCGTGAGGCTTGGAGGTAAAGGGGCGCGCCACACCCAGTGGGCATTTGATGTAGGATGCAGGCAATCCGCCGAGTCGCCGGCAGGCATGCTTTTCCACTCATGTTTTTGAAGCCTTGTACTAGGGGACTCTTAAGATATGGATATGGCATTTCTAGATTTCTGGGGTTCTTTAAAATAAAACATTGTTTTCATTGTTTTAATGAACCGGAAAAGCAAGGGCGATCACCCTCATTGGTAAAGGTGTATTCAGCAAAGGAAAGACGAAGCCTTTTCTTGCTAGTCACAAAATGCCACTCAGAGTAAGGCGGCCGCCTTCGGTAGCTAAGGAAACATCTCTCACGTGACATGGCCACAGTTCCTGGAACTGGCTCAGAAAGGCCGCTCGCCGTCCGTCCGGGGTGAGGGCGCGTCCCCCTAAGGGAGCAGGGGCGAGGGCGCGTCCCCCTAAGGGAGCAGGGGTGAGGGAGCCCCCCTAGGGGAGCACTAGAAAGGCCCAGCCTTCTGTTTCTTCAGGCGGAGCCTTGTCCGCGGTCCTGTCCGGTGGAGGCACCCACGGGTGCAGGTAATGCCTCCGCTGCAATAGGCCCCAGCTTCGTCTGTCTCCTGCAAAGCAGCAGGCAGGATTTCTTTGGCATCAGTTCATGCAGGCGAGCCTGGCTCTGGACTCAGTCACCGGGGTGGCAGGAAACCCCACCCCAGCCGCACCGAGGTTCTGCTCCAGCCGCTCCCGTCCGAAGGCCCCAGTTTCGGTGCGCAGAGCGCCAGAGAATCTTTGCAGCCATCCATGAGGGAGCGCATCTCTTCCATCTTCCAGGTGTCTCCTGAAATGCCGGTGTTTGCCGCCAACAGCTGCACACGCTCCTTAGCAGGGCCGTGCCATCCTGCTCCATGACACACTTCATAGAGGGGTCGCGCAGTCCAGGTGCTGGCCGTGGGTGGCGGGCATCATGCTGCAAGCTGTCCGCCGGGAGTCCTCCCGCTCCTCCTGCCCTTCGATGTGTCCTCCCGAAGCACGGGAGCTCTTTGTGGACGCTCCCATCCTAACATCAGCCTCCTCAGGATCCAGGCCAGTGTTCCACAGCACCTCGGCCTGCAGGGCCTGGGTCCCCATGCCATGAGCCTCACCCCGGGCAAGGAGCCTCGTATTTCTTCTTGAGGGCAACCACTTCAGGAAGGTCAGCAGCAGACTCCTCAGGCCATATCTTCCTCCCACAAGGATTGGGCCTCTCCCGCGGCCTTTGCATCCGAGACTGACCGTGAGCAACAGCCTCTGTCAACAGCTCCCCAGGCCCTGCACGCCGTCATGTCTGACACTTCCAACGGCTGCTCTCAATGTGGTCCTAGAACCAGCCACACATGGCCCCCTCAGTCCCTCACTCAGAATCAGGCGCCGCTGCCCACAGGAGCAGAAGCGCTCACTGAATTTGCTGCGGACCTCGTGCCACGTGCCCCAGAACCAAGAACTGCACGGCAAGCTTCTCTAGTGCTTGGCACTCACCCAGGCCACCAAAGTCCTGCTGAGGGTTGCACACTCACTCACTCCATGCTCCTCGAGAACTCTGCCGGCTGCTCATTGATATGATCCAGTGTGCCATGCAAGTCCAAGACAGCTGTAGACCGCACGTGTGTCACACCGTTCACCATTCCTGGATGCCTAGAGGACCAGTTATAAGCTCGAGACTGTCCCTGCAGCATGTCCGCCCCAGCTCGCCTCAGATGGTCCGTCCCAATTGTCTCTTGGCCTCATGCGGAGGTCCCAGGTACACACGGTTTCCAATCCTGTTACAGCGGCACGTGCCGTTTTGTTCTCTTTCTGTTGCATGGTGACACCTTTCAATTCTGTAAAGCCTCAAGAAATCAAAGGCTTTCAAAGAGGGCGAGTCCATCTGACCCCTCGCGTGTATGTGAGCACAGCACCCAGCACGGGTGTTTCTCCTATAGCTTCAGGAAACGTCTTCTATGCTGTTTGCTCTGTTCTGCGAAATGTGACGGACCCTCTGCTGGAGCCTCCAGGCGCTCTCAGCCAGCTTCCCTCTCCCTCCTTGAGAGGCAGAGATGGCTCCTCAGGGGCGCTAGGGGAAGCTCTGGCCCAGAGCCGGGGAGCAGCCGCAGCTGGACTGGGAGCCGCTCCGCACGTGCCCCTGGGGCCACCCCAGACTTCTGTTGATACTGGGAGGTTTTCATCGGGAGGGGTGGCTCAGGAACTCCCCCACTGTTGGGCTCCCTTCCATGACAGGTATCCACCACGGAGAGGCAAGTGCCTCGGGGCCAGCCGCAGAGAGAAGGGTCACCCTCTCCAGAACAGCCATCCCCAGACCCGGAAAGACCTGCCTGGGCCGGTGTGTCACCAGCCCCTGAGTTTCACAGCAGCTCCCCAGGAAGAGGCCCCCATCCACCAACGGGCCGCACTCCTGACCTGGGCTCACTCTGGTCCCACGCGTCAGAGTGCAGAAGAGTCCAAGCAGAGCCCCTTCCCGGGCCCCTCCCTGCTCCCCAGACTCCCCTCCAGAGAGTGACTGCGGGCCCCGTTTGGAAATATTCAATAAGCCACGCCGGGCTGTGATAGCTGACTGGGGTCATCGTGGGGGACTGATCCTCGCCCCACTCATGACGGGTTCACAAGATCGACGTTCACTTTCTTGGGACGCTACAGGACTCCGAGTGCAGCCTCCCAACCTCCTGCTCTGTTGGAGTAAAATGATCCCAAAATGCCCATACTATTTTTCCAGTTTCCTTTCTTTTCTTCCTCAGGTTAAATGTTGACTCTGTAATTCGCGTGCGGCTGTGTTGGAAAGAATCCTGAGGGAGATGCTGGTGCTGCCATCTTCTCTGAAATGGTCTTATTTTTAAGCGATCGTATCTCTCAGTACTCAACCCCCCTCTGGGATAAGCCGCACACTATGCCAGGATTCTCTTTAGCTTTGCTCAGGGACCAGGAGCTGAACAGATAGCAGGAATGGCCAAATGTGGACTAGAGAAATGCAAAATTCGGCTCGTTTTTACCACGCGGGTGGTGGTGTAAGAGCCCGTCTGCTCCAAAGCTGGCTCCAGGCGGATGTTCCTCCATTGCAATGAAACATTTTACCCTGGAAGAGTCTCAGATTTTCCACCTGATGCGCACAGCCGAGATCCCTGCACAGCTAGAGGGTTTCCCGTCACCCTTCACCACGCAGATGTGAAATACGCGAGCAGCAAAGGCAGATGAAGAAAAGGAGAAGGGGGGTGAGGCTTCGTCACAAACGCGGGGGTGAGGCCAGCCTGAGCATCCTTCCCCTAGAGTGACCAGGACCTCCAGCCCGCCTGCTGAGGGCCGCGCAGAGCTCGGTATTCCCATAGCAAGTGCAACGCACAGGCAGGATTATCCGAAGGAGGTCCCTCAAGTGGATGAGGCCACCACGCTCCAACCCCACGGGCTAGGAACCACGACTCAGGGTGCCTTCCCCCCAAAACAGACATTGTCACAGAAAGCGAGACAGCAGAGGGAGAGGGTGAGCAGCTCCCACACTTCATGCCTGGACTCCGGTCCCGAGGTGAGAAGTGAGCTTCCTGGTGGGATCCCCGCAAAGATCCGTCACCTAAGGGGCTGTCACCTGCCGTCGCTCCCCCGCCTACGAGGCCCTGACCAAGGGATGGACCACTTTCCTTACCCTACATGTCCCCTTCATGATTGGCCAGACCTTAGCCGGCAGTTTGATGTTCCCTGATGGTGAAAGTGTGGTTTCTAATACAATCTCCTCTGCTGTTTTCCAAACGTCAGCACTCACCTCCAGGCTGGCTTCATCCACACCTGTCCCTATGTTTCCCAGCAGCCTGGGACCTGGCCCAGCTCCACTGTCCTCCCCCAGTGCCCGCGTGGGTGCCGTGGCTCCTCTGTCCTTCCCCAGTGCCTGTGTGGGTGCCGTGGCTCCTCTGTCCTCCCCCAGTCCCTGCGTGGGTGCTGTGGCTCCTCTGTCCTCCCCCAGTCCCTGCGTGGGTGCCGTGGCTCCTCTGTCCTTGTCCCAGTGCCTGCTTGGGTGCCGTGGCTCCTCTGTCCTTGCTCCAGTGCCTGCATGTGTGCTGTGGCTCCTCTGTCCTCCCCCAGTCCCTGCATGGGTGCCCTGGCTCCTCTGTCCTCCCCCAGTGCCTGCATGGGTGCTATGGCTCCTCTGTCCTCCCCCAATCCCTGCATGGGTGCTGTGGCTCCTCTGTCCTCACCCCAGTGCCTGCGTGGGTGCCGTGGCTCCTCTGTCCTCACCCAGTCCCTGCATGGGTGCTGTGGCTCCTCTGTCCTCCCCCAGTGCCTGCATGGGTGCTGTTGCTCCTTCTGCCTCCTTTCTCCCTGACCTGGGTGTCTATTCCTTGCAGCACCCTGGACGCCCCCTCCTCACTCCACCTCGTCCCTGCACCTCCGGGGAGCCTGAGGCCTCACTGCCCCTTTCCTGCGCCCACCGCACCTCCAGTTCCTGCCCAGCTCAGTGCACTCAGGCCTGAAGACCACCAGCATGAGTTCCCGTGCCTCCCACTGCGCCAGCCACAGTCCCACGCTGTGCTCGAAGCTTCCCAAGCTCTGGCTCCTTCCTGTCTTTCCAACCTCACCCCAGCTGCAGCTTCAGAGCTGCCGCCCCGGCCTGGGAGTGCTTCCTGCACCCTGCTGCAGGCCCTCGCTCAGGGCCCAGCCTCCCGGCCGCAGTCCCCCCATCTGGACAGGCCCCCCTCCTCCCTGCAGTTCCCAAGCCCTGAGACCACGCCGGCGCTCATGCACCACCTGCACCTCTGGGCCTGGACATCCCCGACCAGGATGGTGTCTGTCTCCTCACAATTCAGGTGCCATTTGTGGACTCCATCCTTAATGCCCCACACCTCTCTGGCATCGACTTTGTCCATTAAGATGTGAACAGCTCACGAATGGCAAAGACCTGCCTTCCACATCTTTATAAACTGGATTGCCTGGTGCCAGCCCATTTCAGCACTCAGCGCCATGAGCAAGAGTCAAAATAATTAACAACTGCACAGTAAGACAAATACACAAACCAACACATCCTTCAAAAACTGTAAAATATATCCCCTTTTTTTCTAAACTATATCATTATTACATAAACCTGCATGCCTAGATAGCCATTTAACAGGGTATAGGAATCTCAGCACACATCTTTTTATCAAATCATTCTAAGAGCTTCCAAATAATCAACCAACATCCCATAATTGCTGGCATACATTTTGCTTGGCACGGCTCTTCCTGAAGACAGCTTTGAGTTAGCTGTGATTAGACATGGAGAGTCCTCGAGGACAAATTCCCCCAACAACTTTCTTATCCATTACGTGGTCATTAGGTGATTTGCATGTATTCTAACATGTTAGCCTTTATTAAAGTGAATTTTCAGATGTTTACCCCTCCTATGACATGATTTTAAAGTCTCCGTAAAGTCACCTAAGTCTCCATAAAGAACTTAGTCTAACTTTATTGCCATTACTCGTGGTGTAAAGACCTGTGTTAGCTTTTGCTGCACTAACATGAACTACACGTAAATATCCAGCCCTCCTAACACCATCTTACATTAGCCTATATGTAATTTCTTTACTAATAGACTCTTAGGGGACTTGGTTATTAGCCCACTATATTAAATAAGTTGACTAAATTTCCTTTATCCACAGAGATTCACAAACATCCTCTGACCTAGGTTCAGAATTCAAACTACTTAAATATCTTAACATTTCATTTTTTAACTTTTTTCATCAAACCACAAATGCATTTTCCAAGAACTTATTACACAAACTGATAGTCTTTTCTCTTAGAATAGCTACTTTATGTTTTTGTTTCAGATTTCATCTTGTTTTATTTTACTGGAATACTTTCTACTTTTCCTTCACTATTTTGTTTATTTTATATGTTCATTCATTCAAGAAACATTTATAGATTGACCATCTACCAGGTAGGAGGCACCCACGCTCGGCACACCAGTGACCAAAACCACCACCACCAACAAAAATCTCTGCCATTCATGGGCTTATAGTGCAGAGAAAAGGAAACAAATAATAAACATAACCAAAAAAATTACAACATGCGATTTAAAGCTGATAAATGCTTTTGCAAAAGAACTACACCAGGGAAGGGAATCAGGAGTTCTGTGGGAAAGTGGAAGTTTGGGTCCCTGGAATTTTTAATAGGGTAGGAGTCACCTAGAGGAATATGCGTATGAAAACCTTTTTTACCTTTGCTTTAATAAAGGAAATAAGTTTTTCTTGTCATGCTAAAAAACCATGAACAGTGTTTATTAAAGCCAGTCTTCAAATGTTTCACCACCCCCATGACACAGCTTTTATCGGAAGGACTACATGAATCTTGATACACTTTTGTCAACACTCTAATGAGCTCCAGCCTGCACAGGGTACACTTTATGGTCTCAGTCATCCAGTTTTTATTATGTCTATTCTAGCTCTTCAGACATAGTATTTAATTCTCTCTGCTGTTTATTTGATATATAATACAAATATAAACCATATTGGGAAAAGATACAGTGATTGATTTACATATTTTATTGCATTGAGATATAATTGAATAGTCATTTAAGACTACAAATTAGCCTAAATTGACTAGACAATCAAAATTAGACAATCTAAATTAAAACATGTTAAAACTTTATAAAAATTTTGCAGAAATGACATATTTTCTTCATACAATTACACTGACACTGTTTATACATACTTGATGTGTTTTACGTAAAAAGATTTCTCATGGAAATCATTTTTCTCCGACACTAAAAAGAATGATTGACATTTAATTTCATGACATTCACAAAATCAACAAAACCATTAAACTATCTTCAAAGTTCTGAATTTTGTATTTCAGATAAATTATTATAATATTCTTATCTGAAACAGATGGCGTGTGGCTGATAATGATTGAAATGTACCACCTTGACTTGTAAGTTTCTTTAAAAATGGTTTTCATATTTCAATAGATTCATGATTTCAAATAGAAGAGTCAAAAATCTAGATTATGGCCAGACGCAGTGGTTCATGCCTGTAATCCCAGCACTTTGGGAGGCTCGAGCAGCAGGATCACATGAGGAAAGGGTTTCAAGACCAGCCTGGGAAACACAGGGAGACCTCACCTCTACAAAAAAGGCACGGTGGTGCACGCCCGTAGTTCTAGCTACTCGGGAGGCTGAGGGAGGAGGAACGCTTGGGTTGAGGAGTTTGAGGTTACAGTGAGCTATAACTGTGCCAGTGCACTCCAGCCTGGCCAACAGAGCAGGAACCCCAACAATAAACAAATAATTCTAGATTACAATACTCCGTCTCTACTAACATTGTTCTGTTTTTGAAGCCCTAATGACTATTTATAGGCTGGGTGTGGTGGCTCATGCCTGTAATCCCAGCACTGTGGGAGGATGAGGCCGGCAGATCACCTGAGGTCGGGAGTTTGAGACTAGCCTGGCCAACACGGTGAAACACCGTCTCTAGTAAAAAAAAAAAAAACCACAGAAGTAGCCAGGTGTGGTGGCACACACGTGTAGTCCCAGCTCGAGAGGCTGAGGCAGGAGAATCACTGGAAACTGGAGGGCAGAGGTTGCAGTGAGCTGAGATCATGCCATTGCATTCCAGCCTGGGCGACAAGAGTAAAACTCTGTTTCAAATTAAAAAAAACAATTGTGTATGTCTGAAATGCCTGATTATTTTTGGCCACAGAGTAGGTGGTATAAAAGATTATAAGAGCAACTTCTAAACACTTTTTCAGTTTCTTTATTCACACTCTTTTTTTTTTTTTTTGGAGACAGAATCTCGCTCTGTTGCCAGGCTGGAGTGCAGTGGCATGATCTCGGCTCACTGAAACCTCTGCCTCCTGAGTTCAAGGGATTCTCCAGCCTCAGCCTCAGCCTCCCAAGTAGCTGGGATTACAGGCACATGCCACCACGCCCAGCTAATTTTTGTATTTTTAGTAGAGACGGGGTTTCTCCATGTTGGCCAGGATGGTTTCGCTCTCTTGACCTCGTGATCCACCCATCTCGGCCTCCCAAAGGTCTGTACTTCTTTTTAAGAAACTTTGTTTTTTAGGGTGATTTTAGGTTCACAGCAAAACTGAGCAGAAGGCACAGAGCTTCCCCATCTACTCTCTGCACCTCGGCATGCACAGCCTCCCTCACAGCCCACATCCCCACCACAGCGTGCATGTGCTACAATCGGTGAACCTACAGTGACACATCATTGTCACCCAAAGCTGACGGTTCACAGGAGAGCCCCCTTAGTGTTGTGCATTCCATGAGTTTGGACAAATAATCATGACACCCGTCCCCACTGTAGTGTGACACAGAAAGCTCTGGAAACCCTCTGTGCCTGCCTGCTGTGGGCAGTGTCGAGCTAATAGAAGGGCAAGGAGCTGCTCCCAGACACTGTCCCTCGGCCACCATCGCCAGGCCTCCGCCCCAAGCTGTGCCTACTCCAGGTGTCCCAAGGCATTGGTGTATTCGCCCTGCCATGCCCTGAGAGACTTTATCTCTGCTATGCCCCTTCCGGCCCAGCAACTGACGGCATCAACCATTCTCTCTGAGGATATGCCGTAACTGTCCACGTGTTTCAGGGCTTAGTCACTGTAGCATTAGATGAACATGCTTAGGGCTGGGCATGGTGGCTCGTGCCCATAATCCCAGCACTTTGGGAGCCCAAGTGGACAGATCACCTGAGGTCAGGGGTTTGAGACCTGCTGGACGACATAGTAAAACCCCATCTCTACTAAAAACACAAAAATGAGCCAGGTGTGGTGGTGTGCACCTGTAATCCCAACTACTTGGGAGGCTGGAGTGGGAGGGTGACTTGAGCTCAGACGGTCAAAGCTGCAGTCAATCGTGATCATGCCAATGCACTCCAGCCTGGGTAACAGAGCGAGATCCTGACTCAAATAAATAAATTAATTAAATATTCTGATTTTCTTCTTCTTCTGATGTTTCCACATCGACAATTTTCTAGCATCCAAATAGAAGGCAGCTCGAAGGACAATACATAGCAAAGTTGTTATCAATTGTATCATTTGCTGACTAATCTTGCCATAGGATTGATGAGCATGACAATTATCACACAGAAGAGGGATTTCTTGCTATCCCTCTCAGCTGTCTAAATATTTAAACGTGCGGTATCTGAGCCATATATATTTCTCTTCCCAACATGAAGAAACAACATGAAGGCTTTGCTTACAGTGGAGAAGAAAGGCCTTTTTAGAGAGCTACAGACAGTGGGGCTTCCTAAGCTGGCTGGGATTCTTTCTGAAGGTGGAAGAGTTGCTGGAAGTGGAGGGATTTGTTGAAGTTGGGGTGGGGAGCAGGGGGTTTCATCGGCCTAAGCGGGTATTTCAAGGCTGAGATTGGCGCTTAGTCTCCCCTCAGGCCTGCACTCACTGCCATGTGACTTCCAGAGCAACATTGCCCCCCTGCCAGGACTCAGCAGACCGTGAGGACGACTGTCCTGACTCCTCCAAGTGACCACGACCTTCAGAGCAGATCCCGGAACCCCACTTCTTCTCCGGGGAAAGCGCAGGCTCTGAGGCTCCACCGGCCCTGAGTTCCAAGGCCCTTGGCCCGAGGAGGAAAAGGAGGCAAGAACCACTGCGCTGCGTGGAGACGTGGCTGCCACTCACGCCATGGCTGGAGAGCGAAGGGCCGCCCGGCGGCTCAGCCAGGAGCACGGAGAGTGCCGGGGAGGGGAAGCGGAAGCGGAAGTGTGGGTAAAATGCAGCTCAGGCCCCAGAACTTCAAAGTGTCTATCCCAAAATCGATGCAAGGTAACTATGCCACCAGCTCAGACACTGACTGTCTCCTGCCCACCCCTGCAGCTGCCTACATTTTGATGTTGGTTTCACAGATCTGGAAGAAATCTGCTTGCAGTCAGAAATGTTAGTGAGATAATCCCAGAGAGATCTGCTGCAGTCATTTAAACATCGGATGCCGCCTCCACCCACGGCCCCATCCACGGCTCACCAGGCCTCACCTCATCTCTGCCAACCTAAATGCCTCTTGCTTCGAGGGAAGCTCTTTCCCTATAATCTTCCTTCATCACTTGATCAATAAAACCTGGATTTACCGGCCAAGAACAAGCAAACAAAACGTACCAGTGAGCTTGTCTGAACTGGCTTTCATTGAGAAATGCAGCACAAATCAAATGAATGGTTGGAGAGGTATGAGTGTTGTTTCACTGGCTTATTTTGGTGGAGAAGCACACTCACATCAACTTGGCCATGCAGGAGCAATGTGACTGTCCCCAGTTCTGTCAAAAGCAACAGCAGACTGAACTCCCAGCCTCACAGCTAGCCACTTCTGAAGATGAGTCCATGCTTACAATGCACTCAGGACCATGACCGTTTCCAAAAGTTCTCTTGTCTATGACCCTCAGAGCACGGTGCAAATATTAATGAGGGTTTCCAGTGCCACCTTGCACTGTCATTATCCGTTGATGAAGAGAGACGTGTCTCCAACAAATCCGTGCCCTAGTTGGATCATCCACATAGTCATTACCATCTCACTTTTGGGAACACTCCCACCCTCTCTGTCGCTGTCCCTAGCCTCGTCCCTGCAATCAGATAAGAGCCCCAGTGCACCTCCAGTGCCCTGGGATCCTGCAGCCCCACCCTTCTGGGTGCAGGTCCCTGACTGCCCCCACTTTCCATGCCCACCCACCGTCACCCCCACCTGCCTGCTCCAGCCTTTTCTGCTTCCTGAAGCCACGGCCAGATGCACCTTCCCAGATACAGCTTGGCCAGCCCTCCTCTGCTCAGGAATGCACTCGGGCTGGTAATTACTGGCCACGCCAGGTCACCAGCTGGTTCGTCTTGTTCTGGGGACTTCTGTATGATCTTGGCTGCCATGTGAGCTTGGTCACCTCTGAGCCTCTTCCATGTCTTTCTCCTTCCCCAGGCTGTGGCTCCGGCCACCAAAGCCAAGCCATAGCAATGTCCACTGTGTATCGTGAGAATGCTGTGTCCAGAGGTCTGCTGTGCCTCTTACCTCTCCACACTCACCCACACACTCACTCACCCACACACAGCAGGCAAGCTCAGTGCTGTTGTTCCCATTTCACACACTGGAAAGCAGCCTGGAACAGTCTAGCAGTTTGCACAGAATGACAGGGCTGCAGCCTGGCCCACCCTTCCTAAGAAGCCCGTGGTCCTCACCGCCACCGTGCACAACCTCCTCCAAAGCCCGCGGGCCTCGCTCTCTTCCAGCTCCTGGAGCCTGACTAAAAGGCCCGACGTGCAGGACGTAGGCTAGATGCAAGACAGCGTCCCTGGCTTAGAGGAGATCTAATGAATTAAATCAGCAGAAAAGACAGAAGCAATACAAGGAATTATCATTAATATAAGGCAGCAAATGACTAATACCAAAGAAGTGGCAAGACAGTAGTTGCTGTGGAAGAAAGAAAGTATGTCTGAGGCTGACATGTGCTGAGACAGCTCCTTGGAGCAGGTGGCAGCGAACGAGGCTGGCAGGGTGGGGCTGCTCCCTTGTCTTCATGACCCCGGGGACAGGCCTCCTCTGGAAGGACTGCAGCAACCTCCCGAGCCCTGGGCTTCGGCGCTGGGTTTAGTGTGTTTCCGCCTAATGGTTTCCTAAGATTCAGTCTGTCTCCTCGACAACGCTGAAGGTGCTATCTTACAAAGATAAAAACGCCCCACTTTTTCAAATGGACACTTTCATTTCCTTCACAGCCAGGTTGCAGTGTGACTGCAAAGGCCGGCGTGGGTCTTGGCAGCACCTGGTCCCAGGGAGCTTGGAATTGCGCTGGGGCCCACAACAAGGGACCCACAAAGAGCTGCGGGTTGACTCGGGCCTCCCTCCAAACGCTGGGCGAATGGAAATATTAATCGCTGTCTGGTAGATGCATTGATTTAACCCAGTGCAGTGATTAATAGGTCTTAGTCCGTTCCTATGATTCTAACGAAAGACCTGAGCCTGGTTCGTTTATGAAGAACAGACACTGATTTCCCACGTTCGGGGGGCGAGAGTGCAAGATCAAGGCACCAGCAGGCTCCGCGTGTGCTCAGGGCGGCCCCCCACAGACAACGAGGCAGAGTCGCCCCAAGCCCCTTTCTAACAAGGAGCGAACCTCCTGCAGGCTCCGCCCACCGCACTGGGGACCATGTCTCCACCCGTGAATCTCGGCCACGCATTCAGTCCACAGCAGATGCAATGGAAACGATGTTCAACATATAACTATGGTCACAATTTTAGTAGCAAAGGGCCAGCTACCTGTCTGGACGGATGTCGGGCCTTCTGCGTGGCCTCTCTGAGATCTCAGGCCCCTCCACTTATGGCCTCTTTCATTCTCCCTGCGGTCCTGGGCTAGGAACCTCCACACCCACCACCCGCTGCTCATCTTCTGCTGACCCCTCAGCTCACACGGCCCGTCCACCCAGCATGTCTCATCTGCCTGCCTACAGCAGCGCTTCACGTCGCGGCTTCACCACCACTGTCTCTCGGAGCCCTCCCTGACCTTCAAAGCTGGTCTAGGGGCTTCCCTACACACTTTCAAGGCTGCCTGTAGCCCAGTGGTCTGTCTTGGCCTCCAGCAAGCTGCTTTCCCAAGGCAGGAGGCATGTATTGGTGCCATCATACACTGGATGCTGCCCAGGCTGACAGTGCCTAGCCCGGTCTGTCTGTGGCCCTCGGGGACTGTCTGTGACTAGCTGAGTGGCAGGGGCTGGCAGAAAGCCCTCAGCTCTGGGTTCTCCATTCACTAGCACCCATCCTGTTGTCTGTCATGGTAGAACATGAATCTTAGCAGAAACGCACAAACCACCCCAATCATAAAACTGTGCACATTCCTATGCAGTTCATTACCAATCAAGATGTGAATTCACAATCCTGGTAAGGAAGGAAGGATCTGTCCTCCTTAATAACAAAGGATAATTTTAACCAAAATTTTTGCCTGTGTTGCTGCACTTAATGTCATCTTCAGCAATCACTTCAACCATTTTGGAATATTACTGACACCTGTTCCAATTAAAAAATGAAAGGAATGGACACCTGTTCCACTGGAAGTTTCTGGTAAAGAAGGCTTTATCAATATCTAAGCAAGTTTTGATCTTCTACTGAATGCCAATTTGTAAGTGCAGGGATATTTCATGATTACTTCTTACTTCTAAGAGTTTCAGTCAACAGCTAAAATGACTCTCTGAAATAACATACGCTGCTTTGAAACTACTCCTCAAAATTTACACCCCACCTAAAATGCTTTCCCAATTTTCCCACTCAGCTAAGGCCTTGCTCATAACTGAATCCTTTGAAAAACGTTACCATTTTCAAAGTGTTTGCATACACTTAATTTTCAATATGCCTGCACCAGGCATTCAGCATAAACAGGGTCAAAGTAAGTCCTGTGCTGTGTTCCCCCAAAAAGCCTATTCTGTCCAGTGTCACCACTTGAAGCACATCAATCACTCCAAGAACATCTCAGAAAGAACATAATTTCAGTAATAATGATGAGGAGATTATACATGTTTAGCCTACAAGGAATCAGACATTAAAAAGTCAGTGAATATTTATATGATCTTTTGATGAAGGCCTATTTTTTTTTTTTACAAATAACACAAAAGCAAAGACCAAAACAATAAGGAAAACAGTAACAACTTTTAAACCTAAAAGTGTAAAATTTCTAGATGTCGAACTTCAATTAACAAAATTATGAGCAAGTGAAAAGTCCAAATAAAATACTTGCACTATGTATGAAAAACAAAACATTTGTTTTCTAGCATATTTGATTATTTTAACAATCAGTAAGTAAAAAAGATAACTCTCATAAGAAAAAAAAATGAAGCCAGGGCATTAATTACCAGCTCATTAAAAATATGTAAATATATAACATTTATATCAATCTAAAAGATATGACAGCAAACATATTCATAATATTCAATCTTTCTAGAATTCAAAGAAGCATGTATCAAAAAAATGAGAAACCAGTTTTGTCATTGGAAAAGTTGTATTTATTTTTTATTACGTTTTCATAAAACCCTATTTTTGGTGAGGGTCTGACAAATCAGATGCTCTCAAACATGGATGGAGGAAATGGAAATTCATGCAACTTTTCTAAATATTGACACAGCTCAGTGTTCACCAGGACACTTAAAGATTTCAAAAACTTTAACTTCATTATTCCATATCTGCAAATCTAAGGAAATAATCCAGAATGAGCAGAATTTGGAACACAGGAATATTTGTTGTAACATTATTCATAACCATGAACCATGGACCTTAAATATTCAAGAATGAAAGGGAGAAATAAATTGAATTTATTCCACATTTGATAGAAAACTATAGAGTCACTAATACAAATGTGATTTTGAAAAACATTTATTGACCTTGAAAAATGTTTAGGCCATTGTTAAGAGAAAAAGCAGAATGAAAGCATTGCAAATAATAATGATTTCCTCAGGAATGTATGTTAAAATTACCTGTGTATTTATATTTATTAAAAGTTCTGCTCACTGGTATTTTAGATATACCCCCCTACTGAGAACCACCAACACACTGTATTATCCCAATTCTACGGCATACAAAATACTGAAACAAAATCCACAAAACAGTCATTGTGTTTAGCCCTATGTTAGTACATTTATCATTTGAAAAAAGAGGACGATTTTTAAAAATACAAAATGAAGTCTTTAATCTGACATACGATATGCTGCTAGTATTGTTTTTCTTTATTTTAGATTCCACTTCTTTCTTTCCTTTTTATTTTTATAGCGATGAAGTCTTGCTATGTTGCCTAGGTTGGCCTCAAGCTTCTGTCTTAAAGTAATCCTCCCACCTCAAACTCCCAAAATGCTGGGATTACAAGCATGAGCCACCACTCCTGGCCTGGATCTCATTTCCTAAATCAAATTTTCCTCTGATAGCTTTTCTCATACAAAGCCACTTTGGTAGCACATTGAGATTACACAATTGCTTGCACCTTTTATTGAAGCTTTCCATCATTTTCAAACTGACAAAAATTTTCCAAGAGACAACAGAAAGTGAAATTCAGTGTTCACATAATGTTCATTCGATGTTTATGAAAATGTAATGTCTTCTTTACTAATTTAAACATCTCTGTCAGATAATAAACACTCACTTTTTTTAACTTAAGGACTATGTTTTGCTGAAAAAGCTTTTTTTTTTTTTTTTTTTTTTTTTTTTATATGAAAAGGAAGGTAACGAATTAAAAAATTAACAATTTCCTAATTCTAATTCAATTTCATAAAAAAATTAATTTATTATT